>PVHY01010474.1:0-51751 GCA_004024945.1 Uropsilus gracilis
CAGCCTCAGCTTCCCAGGTAGCTGGGATTACAGGCATGCGCCACCACGCCCAGCTGTTTTTTTGGAACTAGGTCTCACTACGGGCCCCAGGTGGGACTTGGACCGCGATCCCTAGCCCCGGCCACTTCATAGGCTGAAGTTTACAGGCATGAGCCACCATGCCCGACCAAATTGGATGTTTCTTAACCAAAACTTTGATAGCAATACTGAACTTCAGTATTTCCTGCTCTCCTACAGAGCTACTCTATATAAAATTTCATCTGGGTAATTTACATAGGAAATGCTTATTGTTCTCTGAACACTTTATTAACTATAATTTTATATTATACAGTTAGAAGTGATTGAGTAACCTTAGATCTAACTCTTCTTTTAGGCTATAGAAAAGACATATAAGTGACTATAGTATTATAAGCACTGTGATAGAAGTAACTACAATGTAAAATATATCAACAAGTTTAAAAGTCAACTTTTCAGTGGTAAACAAAATGGCTGCAAGGGACAGATGGAAGTTATGGGACTCTATACTCTGAGAAAACAACTAGGATATATTTCTTTTGAAAATTTTAAATAATTAATTCCTCATCTCTCAATTTCAGTTCAGAGATAATGAAACCAGAAATAGAATAAGCACAATAGAGTGAAAAAGAGGGACTATAATCAGAAAGCATTATTAAGTGGAATGATAATATTTGGTCAATAATACAGTCTGGAAAATGTATTATTGGAGGTGTGTGGATAAGGGAGACAGATGATATCAAATTTCAGGTCTGGATATACAAGACTATTAATTAACTAGAAGAAATCTCAAGAAGCAGTGGAACTGGAGTAAGGCTCAAAGTTTAGGTTTAGACAAGTTAGAAGTGTATACAATAGTATAGATTAGATGAGGAAAGAAATTTAAAATAGCAAGCTCTATTTTAATACAAGGATTTGAGCACTATAGATTAAAAGTAAGTGCAGAAAGATTATCAGGTTTGATGGTTTATAAGGAAGAAGGGCCAAAAAGAAAAAAAAAAGCACTGTCATGTGATAGAAATAGCAGGAGACAGAAAGTGACATACAACTATGAACATCCTCAAATAGGTCCTAAGAATTATAGTCCATGCTTCTTAAAGTACCTGAGATTTTAAGTATTCATATTTTATTTCATACAGAATTGCTTTAGCAGTCATATTTTAAAATTTAACATTCCTCACTCCCTAAGTATTTTTTATTAAAAAAAAAGAGTTTATTCAACTATATGTACATTTTACTTTGTAGTGGTTACAAATACAATTTTAAGATTATCAAAGAAATATGACTAGGACTTAAAGCAGTGAATATTATTTTTTATTTTTTCATTTTAAAGAAAATGTTTTATAATATATTTTTAAAGTCATCAGTTACTTTTTCTGTTTCAACTTCATTTCAGTGCTAACAGGATAAGTGAATACTATTGAAAAATTATTGATATAAACTGTTCTGAAGAATAACATTGAAATGGATATCAAAAATGTTAATTGGGAAGTTATTTTACTCACTATTTCTACTTAGTTTCTTGAAAAATATATGTAAAAACTGAAACACTTTTAATTTCATTTGCTTTCAACCTGGAAGAATGAAACTGTTTAAAAACTTAAATTTGTACCAGTGGTAGGACTGATCACAAGATACAAGCAAGACAATTGAGAGGTAAAAGAAAATGAAATCTTGTTTTCTATAGATTGCAGTTCCTAAAAGAAACTGAATTTGCATAGCCAATAACTACATTCTCTAAAGTGAAAACACTTTTTAGTCATACATTTTTAATTAATAAAAAAACATAAATGTGAAACAATTTAGAATGAAACAAATTCTATTTTTAGTAAATATTTAAAGATTGCATGTGATATTACTTAAAAGTCCCAATTTAAGACTGAAAAATTAAGGGTAGTCTTAAAAAGTACAAATACAATTACTTTTATTTTTCATTTCATTAATACTAACTCATGTATATGACACCCTGAAGTAGGACTATGGGAGTTAATTTATAATTTTACTCCATAAGGAACATTTCTAATAATAATTCATTTGTTTTTGCCATAGTTACTTTGATAGAAGGGCCAATATATCTGGAATTTTTTTTAGCACACTAAGGACTTTGTTATTGCTAACATAATTAAATTCTAGGTTTAGTGAATTACATTGTATACAAAAGTACACTCCTTACCAGTGGGAGCAATTTGTCCTACAAAAATCTGTTATAATATTTAAATGAAATTGTTAATCGGGGAGTATTTACAGCTGCACCTGGCCATATTTTGTAGCATGAAGCTATGTAATCACTGTCAGTTTGCCCAAACTTACACAGCAGATAACCTTTAATAAACAGGAACATAATTAAAGAAAATCCCCATCTGCTATATTATTCAGACTTTGTTAAAGAGTAAGCATTGTGGGTGCAAAGGACACCAAGAACAATGAAAGGAAACACCAAGAATGATTACTTATTTCCTACACAGAAAACAAATCACCCATGAAATTTCAGTGATAAACTGAATGAAGAATTAATTTAGAAAAAAATTTAGTAAACTAGACTTACTGCATCCTCCTATTTTCAAAGAACAGTTTTGAATAAAATGCACTTTGAAAAGGAAACAAAAGCCTTCACAAACATTTCTAAGCTGATCATTTCTCTTTTTTTTTTTTTTAAGGCTGAGTTTCAAGAATGGTGATTTGACAACACCTTATATACATGTTTCTATAATACATGTGAGACAGAACAAAAAGTGCATTGAATGCTTTCAGAGGAAGGATTATATTAAGGTCTGAAAATTATTCACCTATCCTTTCTTGGAGAAATTAATTTACCCTCCTTGTTTAAATAATTCTACAATTTTAGATGTCAGTCCAAGTGGACTTTTATATTCTTGGAATATGGATTCATGCGTTCATATCCAAGTATATGTGATGTGTAAGAAACAATACTAGTGTTGCAGAGATCAAAGTTATGTATGTGAGATAGGCATTGTAGTCAAATCAGTTCAGATTACTTAAAGCATTATAAACAGAACATCCAGGAAAATAAATTAGAAACCAAATTACATTTTATAAAATATGTAAAATCATCAAGAAATGAATCTTTTCATTTCTTGTGAATATACTATAAATCTACCTGTTTATCATTCTTATTGTTTCTGCACTAGCCCTAAGTTCTTACATGACAGAATAGATATATTTCGCTTTACTGATGTTAAGAACCCTATCAAAATGGAATCACAACACTTGGCACAGATACTCAATATTTGTTGAACAAATAAATACTCTTGACCTAAAAACACAATAGAAAAAAAATGTTCATGTGGTTGTCCTTATTGGAAAAAAAGAGCTAATATTTATGTTAGATATTTAATAAAAGCTAAAAATCTTCATAAATACACTTAGATGACAGAGAATCTGTAAAATATGTCAATTAATTAATAAACTAATATGTTTCGATGGAAAAAAAACAAAGCAAACACAAAAGGAAGTTTTATGAATTAAAAGGGGTGCTAAGAAATCCAATTTAAATGGTTTTTGTAAGATAAGCAATTTCATACAGAACCAAAATATTTATTAGCAGAAATGTGTGTTGTAAAGAATAGATTAATCTTAAATATCATGGACATAAATAGTATCACCTACAGAAAGGATATAGCAACATAGTTCTATAGATAGATTTGATTATGTAGGTCAAATTAAACACATCATAAAAATGAGATCTATATATGGGAGAACAAAAGAGCAATAATGGACAAGTCAAAATACTGTGGCAAACAATTTTTATTATAATATTATTGGAAGGAATATTCTAAGGAATATTGGAAATAAACGTAAGAAAACAAAAATGAATCTTAGATAGATCTTTAAAGTTGTTTTATGAGAAAAGAAACCACGATGTACTCTCTCTATTTATATATGTATTTGCATGTGTTTCTATATATATGTATATATACATGTATGTATATGTATGTGTATGTGCCCATGTCTTTGTTTTAGCAAATTAATATTGGTTACTCAATTTATGTCCAAAATTTAGACATAAAATATTAGTAATCTGTTTCACCCATAATTTTTATCAATTTGTTGAAAACAATCTCTAATGTTATATTAAAATCGCTTAATATTTGCATTGTATCTTAACTTTCTCCAGTTTCTTGTGAATAAGTATATTTAAGAACAATAAAATCCTGACTGGATCTGCCCACTGGTTTATTTTACTACCTAAATTATATTGATGTTAGAGCAGAATGATTAATTTTTTATGAATTTGAAAAACTTACATCATTAAGAATATTGACATGCCTTAGATTAAAACTGTAGATTGAAATATTCAAATGAGCCAGGAGGGAATTATAATTATAGATATTGCTCAGGAACCCCTCATGAAAAAAGAGGTGATTTCAATTAACATATTTGCTGAAAGTCCCACTCATATGAATTGAATTATTGTTAGTAAAAATTATGTTACTACACCTACATACACTCACATAAACATTGGTAATAGATAGTTATTTTAATTTATGCTTTTTTAACATTAATAAATTCTTGGCACACATATTCAGTAAATATTTCAGGCTAATTTTCATCTGAGATTTACCAAATGTCTTTTTACCATATACAATTATGATAATTGCTTTGGGAAGAATATACTTTTCTATCTAATACAGAGAATCAGAATTTTACTGATATTTGGAACAAAGCAGGAAATAGTGTGTTTAAGAAAAAGCCTAAGTTATTGGAATTCTTTTATTTCTATCTTTAAAAAATCATCTTAAATTCTTTCTTTCAGAGTTTAGAATTGGCAAATCATGATAATCATTTCATTCCCTAATGAAAAATTACCTGGAAAATTAAATCATCAATTTTCTAATTTCAATGAAAGTGATTTCTCAGATGCAGAAATAAATAATAATCCCCAATACAGAACAAAAGGACATTTTCTGTGACTGGTTTTCACCAGCTACTGACCTTGATTATTCAAAAATTTCCCAGAGCTATCTGTAAAAATTTAAGGGAGTAGTGGTAAGTTTCAACTTGACTCTATAATGTGTTTGTGCTAAATATTTATAAAAATCAAGCTGAGTGAAATAGATCCCATATCTACTGCTATATTGTATCTATATCTATCTCTAATATGTGTGTCTCTTGGTGTGTAAGTCCACCAAGTATTTATTGAGTGTCCACTTTTTATTCAGCATTGTGAGTGAATGTAAGAGATTTAAGAGGTGAGTGACCATTTCAGTGGTGAAATTTAGTTTGAATTTACAATTAACTCAATGGTTAGCAAACAAAGTATGTTGTTTTCTATCTGGAGAGTTGAGGGTAGGAAATTCATAGCAACTAAAAATAAGCAGTCATAGGTATTGTGGTATTGTTTACTTAGACTGAGTAAACTGTTAGTTCAAGAATGAGGGCCTGGCCAAGGTGAGATGGGGCCTGTGGGCTTAGACCCAAGGTGGTTATATCATGAGATTTAGCATGCATAAGCTAATGATGTATGTGAAAGGAATCTAAAGAGTGTGGAGATTTGGACTTCATGTTAGATCTGTTTCATCTAGTTTTATTTAAAGGTTTTTGGAGAGGCTGTGAGCATGACTTGAGAAAATGGACCTGATATTGGTTCTTGTACTTTGGAGTCTGCTGTCTAAAGTTGAGAGGGACATTGAAAGAAAAGAACACCACGTTTTGGACCACGTGTTTGGAGAAAGTCAGAACAGATGCTAAAGGAGGAAAAGAGGAATTCCCTGCTTTTGGAACACATGATGGTGAACTCAGACGAGAACGTGCACGTTCAGGGTGGTATGGCCGTAGACATTATGGTGAACTCAGACTGATTGGACATGCAGTGATGTGACCAGGGAACAGTTCTGGACATGTGGTGGGGTAACTGGGTTTTTTCATGTTTATTTTGTAGCACATGTAATGGAGTAACTGGGTATTTACATGCTTATTTTGTAGCACATATTTACATGATCACTTTTTACTTGCTTGTTTAGTTAAATACTTTGATCACTTAAGTGCTTGGCCTGACTTTGGAATTACATAGCAAGACTGTGGGCAGGAGAAACAGAAAAGATCAGGGGCAGGTCTAGGAATAAAAGTTCTTTTTCTTTGGTTTGGCATAGAAAGGGCCCTGGGGCAAGCAGCAGGTAATTTGTATGTGGATGTTTAAGGGTTAATAAAGATTTTTGCCCCTTTTACATCAGATTGAAAGGAAAAGGTTTTTCTCTGGTCTAGGAAAAGCTGATAAAAAGGATTTTTCAGTAAAATCCTGCCTTCCCCCCATAACACAATGACTTCTTACTGCTTTGAATCTTTAACTATAGTCAAATTTTTATGCTATTATGCAGCTCTACTTCTTTGCATATACTATTTTTTTTGTTTTAATGTCAAATCACAGTGTAGACTTTCGCATATCATTTGAAAGTAAATAATTATTTGAGAGCACCATCAACACTATCATGCAATTGAACTGTTATGACCAAATTTGTGCTTTGCAGGCAGTTACAACTATATTGTACCTGCTACATGGGCAAATGGAATCATAAGATGTCATTGATTATAAAACATAGATGAAATCCACAGATATTAGTATTTGGAGAAATATGTTATAAAATATAATGCACACTAAAAATTAGAGGATGAATATCTTCCTTAGTGAAATTAAGCATAATAAGGGAAATAGAGAAATTTGAACAAATCTTCTTGGTCTCATAGATAAGAAAATCACAACGGACCAATTTTAACTGAAAAAGTGGTATAAATTAAGCTTTCTTTGATTCTGTTCTTTAGAAAGTGCTCTTTGAAATGCTGACAGTCCTTTAATATAGGGAAAGGATCCATTGATCTGAGATATCTGCTTATTCAGATTCTTGTTACAACTAATCTTAATTGCAAATTAATTAATTAGCATTCTAGAGTTTACTTCAGTTTTTGTCCATTATAATTGTCACAAATTAATGCCTTAGGACTTTATCACCCTTTAATTATAATAAACATAGGTATTTAGTTCTTCAGAATTGAAACTCTAATTTGAAAACTAACAAATTAATTGAAGATTTGTTAACCTGCAGCCTGTCCTGACAACTTCTAATTCCCATGGGTACAGTGGGTATTTTCTTTCTCACACTGACCACACCAGTATTTGGCAGAGTGTCAGACACAATACATGTTAGCTAAAAAAGTCCTATTGACATTCAATATAGAATTTAATATAGAATGTCTTTTGAAATCATGGCTACATTAATGAAAGATATCACACTGGTTTTTATAGGTTATTATTTTTGCAACTAAAAATTTCACTTAAGAAGATTGCTAGATTAATAATGTATTTTTTAGCATCTCCCCCTTCTTCATTACTTTTTCTCTTCAAAAAATCATCCCAAATGTGTTTAATATAAAGAGAAATGGAAAATAATTCAAATTCAAAATGTCACCATACAGAAGAGGTTTATCATAGTACACATCAGCATCAACCAGGAAAAGAAAAAAAGTGAAAAACATTTAGTGTTTTGAAAAACAAATGACTTGTTTTGCTTGAAAAAGCAAAGTAGCCAAAATCCAAGAAAAATTGATGTTTGTAGATGGTTTCAGAAAGAAAACAGTCAATCAGAATTGATTTGGGTACTAAAATGAGTTAATTGCACATAAATATAGATTTGGTATTTTAATGATGTAAGTAATGATACAAATAGCAATTTACAACTAGAGAGTACACATAACTCTTTGGGAAGAGACCATTTCCCACAATAATAACTTAAACCATTGTGGCTTTGACTTGCATTTCCCTGATTATTAGTGATGCTAAGCATTTTTTCATATGCCTCTTGGCCATTTGTATTTCTTCTTTCAATAAGTGTTTTTCTTTAGTGCTTCACTCCATTTTTTAACCAGGCTTTTTGCTTTGTTTTTGTTAAGTTGTGCGCAATCCTTGTTGATCTTTGTTATCAGGCTAGAACAAATCATGTTAGTGGAAATAAGCCAGAAAGAAAAAGAGAAATACTGAATGGTCTCATTTATATGAGGGATATAGGGAAAAAAAAAAAAAAAGCAGACAGGAAAAATTCAAAACTGTCAACAGAACTGAAGCATAGAGCAAGAGAAGGGGAGGAGAGTAAAATCAGGGGAGGGAAGGCATAGGAGATTAAGATGGTTCACAGGTGATAAGGTGGTGGGAGAACCTTGGAGTAGACAATGATGTAACATATATATATATATATATATATATATATATATATATATATATATGTACAATCAACTTAAAATAATTAAAAATGTGAAAAAGTAACATACCATAAGGAATATAAGATAAACCCTTAAAGGATTACAAAAATTATATGTGATATTTTTATGCTGCTATTATTTATTTTATTGTTTTGCACACTTTTACAAGATATATATATGTATACAATATGTATATGTTTTATATAAAAGTACATATAAAATGTACATATAAAATAATTATATATAGTTACATATATATATATATCTCACACAAGTAAAACAGTAAAATAAAAATAGGGAAGGCATATAAAACAAATCACTAATAGTATTCCAAATCTCTCATTTCTGAGAGTAGCATGTAATATAATATATATATCTTAACATTTGTTGTAGCAGCACAAGGTGAGATGTAACCTGGATATCTCACCATGATATTAAAACAGTAGTTGTGGTACATAAATGGATTGCATTCCATGCAAATATCATATTTAATCATCTTAATTTGCATAGAGCAACATAGTTAAATAGTTTGATTTTATTTATTATTTATTTATGTATAGAGACTAGGTCTCACTATGTTGCCTGGCGTAGTCCTGAACCCATGGACTCAAGTGATCCCTAGCCTCAGTCTCCCAGGTAGCTGGGATTACAGACATGCACCACCAAACCTGGCTAGTTTGAGTTTATTTAAAGATAAGGTAAGAGATACAGTACAAAATCAACATAGCAGAATTATTTACAAAGGGGTTCAAACTTGTACAAATCAAATGCTGTATAGTTTTGTTCAATGTGGGTATATATAAGAACATAAAATCATTGGCATAATTGTTGACTAGTGATGGACATGGGAAGAGACCTAGAAAGACTGGCAACATGGTATGGAATAAGATAAGGAACTACCAGGCCAATAATAAAAATGGTTAACAAAGTGAGGGGCATGAGTATTTTAAATGTATGAAATGAAGATAAAAAAATAAATATAAAACCTCCAATTACCTCCAACAGCAATACCATATTTGAGAAATTTAAATCTGTTACCTTGCCTATTTTGACCTTCATTCTCCAGAGAATAAAGTGCAATGACAAGTGGTATTATATAGAGTGTATACATATATGTAAATATTGTGTAGACACACATGTATATATGTGTGTACATATATGTGTATACGCAAACATATATGACAGCATTTTGCTTGTTTCAGCTTATATAAAATTGCATTTTTTGGAAATGCATTCCCACTAATGCCTTCATTATATATAGGTTGACATGGTATCACATTTGTAAAATTGAATCAGATGTTTAATATTCCTTTAATCTAAAACCTCTCTAAAGTCTGTGATTTAATTAACAGATAATTAAATACCAAGTATGAGAACTTTAGGGACTAAGGCATTGAGGCTGTATCAGGATGAAAGATATTTACACATAACTCAAAGATTCTCCCCTGACTGAATGAAGCTGGGAATTGCAAGCAGGACAGAGAAAGAACCTGCTGATAACAAGCTGTGCATTAAAGCATTAGCCTCCCTGAATTTAAAGAATGTCAAAGCCTCTTTTTCTCACACAACCCATAGAAAAATAATTACAGGACAAAAAATGCTGTTTTGCATTTGTAATAAGAGGCAAAAAAATACTGTATATTAGATTCAAAATTATTTCTAAAAATACTCATCTCTAACAGTTTCTTTCTGATGGTCTTTTATTTTTCAGGTTTATCACCATGATCTCTCTTTGTTCAATCTCTCTCTCACTACTCTGACTTCCTTCTTTGGTACTGTGAATTTGCTTTCCTGAATTGTCATGTTGCCCATTTTAGTCTGCATATTATGCATTGGATTTAACACAAATAACACATGGAATTCATAGATGCTTGTTTGCCAAAAGAAAGATTTACAAAAAAACAAATATGAGATGTTTTTACCAAGTTGTTATAGTAAAAAATAATTTGGAGGTTTATTATTGGTAAGGTAGACAGAAAAAAAAATCATACTTTTTTAGTTGAAAATGAGTTTAGTGTAGTCTCACAGTTGATACGGGGAATAAAAACCCACATGTTTGAAGAAAATTGCCTAATGTTTTATAATCAGTATCAGAGATTAAAATTCTGAAAAAAAAATCTATCTCTCTGACAAAAGTAAGCATTATATAGTAAGATAAAAATAGATATGGAATTATTCTACTAAGTTTTTATAGGAGCTAGTACTCTGTGCTTAGGAGCAAGGGGTCCAGAGCTGAAAATTTGGATCAAATTATGGATTTATTACCCAGTAAGAATAACTTTTTAGCAAATTCCTCCAAGTCTTAGTTTCCTATCTGTACTCAAGGTCAAAAAAAACAAAACAAAACATGCCTAATTCACTATTTTCTTAAGGTCTTTCCATTTGCTCCTTTTTTTTTTTTCCTGGAGGTCTTATTCTACGTCTTTCCATAATCTCTTCATTAGGGTTTTGTTGAAATATTATGTCATGTAAGAGGTTTCCCCATTTTTACATCTAATGTATCACCTCAACATTCCTGATTTTCCTATGCTGTTTTGTATTCATATGCTTAATATTATGTTTTATTATTTTATTGTATTCTACTATATATTATTTTAAGTAATATATTTTATTTTATATAAGCTTCAAGAAGGTAGCAGTTCTCTTCTGGCCTGAGATAGAGAAGATAGTAAATTTATGTTAAATAAATAAAATATCATATATTTTAAATTCACATATATTTTTAAAAGGTTTAAAGACAGCAACTTATTGGGGGAAATGTCAGTATACATGTCTCCTGAATTTTTATTTAGATCTATGATTGCATCATACTTTAATGATATTATGTCCAAGGAAATATTTTTTAAAGATTTTAAAAGAAATTAAATTTTGTGTTGACTTGGATAATTATTAAACTTTCAGAGATCCTGGGGGGAGGGGTGTGGGGGGGAATGACAGCAACTGAGAAAAAAAAAATTTCCTGAACTATTATTCTTCACCTGATTGATAAAATGGCTCTAGTAGATGTGGTCTCTTAAACTAACTCTGATTGAAGAGCCATGTCAAGCAATCTGGGCTTTTAGCTATTAATATGAAAACTAAGAATGAAAAGCAGTTGACGAATCATATCAGTTACAGAAAATTGCTAATTTAATAAGCAACTCATTAGAATTTGCCATGGTGGCTCTGAAGTGTAATGAGCAGAAATTTTCCCTCTGATTTTTTCTGTAGAGTGAAATGTCAGTGAACTGAATTGATGCTTAAATAAAAGTAATTTCTCCTCTACATTTTTCTTCATGAGAAATTAGCTTACTTATTCTCTAACTCATATATATATGAGTTACATATATATATATGAGTTATATATATATATATATATATCAGTTTTACAACTGTGAGAAATCAAAAATCATATAGTTTATCTTGTTAAAATACATCACACATCCATAATTCAATTCCCTGTATTCAGTCTGTGATAACTATGTTCATGGCAATACAGGAATGCATGCTTACAGAATGCTTTTCTAATGTTTATCTAAGAAAGTGAGCAAGTAATAATAACAATAGCAGTTGCCAAGTTCTTTGATGAACTCTGGAAATACTTTCATTGTTTCTCTTTCTGTAATATCGTTTCTTTAATTATCATCTTGACTTGAGGAACAAATTAATTAAGTTTTTTTTAAATTTTTTGGTAACTATAACTAATTCACACATAAGTATTCACTTACTAGTGCTCTTAAAATCATGTAGCTTTTACACCTAAAATTAAATCTCACTAGGCTTTTGTTAAAACCAAACTCTTCCAAATATAGTCAAATTTCATAGACATTTTAGGGAGTCACCTTCATAGTGATTATAGCAGAGAAAAGTATGTTTCCCCAAATCATGTGCTTTGAAGCCAGATAGAACTGAATTTAATAC
Source organism: Uropsilus gracilis (assembly GCA_004024945.1). Taxonomy (NCBI): domain Eukaryota; kingdom Metazoa; phylum Chordata; class Mammalia; order Eulipotyphla; family Talpidae; genus Uropsilus; species Uropsilus gracilis. The sequence goes on from PVHY01010474.1 coordinate 12,124, forward strand.
CAGATAAGTCATTTAGCAGCTGTGACCTTGGGCAGTTAGCTTAATCTCTCTAAGGCTCAATTTCTCCATCTTTAAAATAAGGCTAAGTCCCATATAAAGAATTGCTCTGTGACTTAAATACATACATTTCTTAAAAACATTGACTTGTAGTAGGTATTAATAAGTATTCATTTCTATTCTACTACCTTTCTTAAAGTAGTAACTGATTTATTACAACATTCTCAAAAAAAATTATTAGGCATAAACTATATGCCATGTCACTCTTTGAAAAGATATTAATGAGCAGGCAAACTTGAAAGTCAGTATGAGAATACAGACAGTTATTAATAAACTAGTCAGCTATTAATTGCTATGAGCATAAAAAGTTTCCCAACAGTCTGCTTACTTTATATACTCAAAATACACATATAGTAGAAAATGTTGATATGTTATATGACTATCAAAAAATGGCATTTATTAAGGGCTGATCTTTCTTCTCATTTTTTAAGTTAAAAATTGTGAAAGCAGAGAGCAGCATTACCTAAATAAGCATTTCAGGAAAAGAGTCAATTGACTCATTCAGTGCATTTTTAGAACATATGGTCCCCATCACAAGAACACAAGCAAATTTTAATGATCAGGATGAATAATATTAGTTCTTAATTTGTAACTTTCATGAGGAGTATAGAAAACATCACTTTCAAGGTCACTTATCACAGGTGTAAAGTGAGTTTTTGTTTTGTTTTTTTTTTTGGTTTGGTTTATATTTTTTATTTTGTTGTTTTTAGCTGCATGGTGAACAATATGAAATTTGAAGTTTAAGCCCTGATTTTGATTTGGTCTATCAAATCAGAATTGACACATGGACCATCAATGTAATTGTAATCAAGGAGACTATTCTCTCTGAACTCCATTTCACCTGTATATTATGTCCTGAGGAGTAAATGTGATTTAAAAGAAAAAAAAAAAAAAAAAAGATTGCCATAAGATTAAAATAGACTATCAATGTTTCCCAGGTATTGTCGTGAATTTTTTTATTTTATTTCATTATAGGGTTAAATACTCTAATGGGCAAAAATGTTTCCATTTCCTAGAAAGGTTTTATTCATTTGCTTTCCAAATTAATAGCTTGCTTTGAAGGTCTAAATAAATAGAACTTTGAATAAATTTGACATTCTATTGCATGACAATAGTTTAGACTGCCTCCCTCTACAAAGAGAATGAGTGATTTGTATACTGAATGCATAGCTTAAAATTCAGAATATAAAAAAAGAATAGTCTGATACTATAAGACAATACAGGAAACTCAGTTCCAAAATTCCATCATGATTCTATAATCAATAACCCTTTCCTCCAGAATCTAGATTTTCTTCTTATGGTCTTAATATTCCTTTACTATATATTGAAATCTTTGCTATAAAATAGGAATATTTTAATGTATCCTAAATTAATTCTTAATTAAAATTACATGGATCGATATCATTTTTCAAACTAGAATAACATAAAATCTTGTTCTTTCCTGTTTGTGAAGTAAATTCTAATTTATTATACAATATCTGTCTGACAAATATATTTTCATGTGAAACTTCTGAGATATTTATAAAAGCCAAACTTTCCCCCAAAATGTCATATTCAATCCAATGAAGACTTCAATAAGTTTTGTGGGAAATATGTTGTGTCAGATATAGGTTGTATCAGCAAATATTTCCAAGTATTTCAAGATTTAGCCCATTTCTTAGTTTCAATAATAAGATGAATAAGACCTTAGTTTACCAAATGCAGCAATTTCAAAACCAGGTTGTAGCTGGTAATGAAAAAAACTAAACTGAACAGTCAAAACAAATTATTTTTATATTATCAATTCAAATATATTGAGAATGTGTAGCTTATTTAAAATATCTTTGTTACGGAATTAGTATCACAATATTATACTTTTACCAAATAACATTTATACAACTATGTAAGAGCCAGTTTGATTCAAATAGTTTCTAAGTTCATAAAAATTGGTACTCTAAATGTAAAATAAAACCAAATATTTATATTGTAAAGATTTTCAAGATTTTTTAAAAAAAATTATCTTATCATTTGATTAAAATAATAAAGTTCATTTTGTTCATATATGTTTCAGTGATTAGAATTAATAATTACCAAGACTAATTATGGAAAATACTTTAGAAACAGTGCAGCACATACAGTTGACCATGTATTGAAGATGTACACACTCTTTTTTTCTTGTTATTATTCCCTAAACAGTACAATATAAAGACTATTTATAGAGTAGTCACAGGTATCCAGTATTGTGATCAATAGATTTACAGGGGAATGTGCATGTGTTATATGCAAAAAAAAAAAGCCATTTTATATAAAAGACTTGAGCATCTGTGGATTTGGAACAAATCCCCTGGAATAGTGAGGGACAACTATATAAATAAAATTAACATTCCCCAGAATAAAGACAAAGTTCAACAAAACTAGTTTCCAAATATCCCTTTCAGTTCCAATTACTGCTTGGCAGTCTCTCAGAATAAAACAAGAGAAACTCAAACAGTTTCCTATAAAAGATTGAAAACTTTGATAAATTGGAAATGAATTTCTTAGTGACTTTTTATCTCAGTAATGAGGACAGAAAAGATTGCTCTTAGTTTGTTACTATGTTCTTATTTTAAATGATAGTTATATTTATAAGACTAACCATTAGAACAGAATTTAGTTGATAGCAAATTATGAACAATTACTAGAATGATTGCTAAAGGAATGAAACAGTCTGTCTTCTAGCACTGGACCATCAAGAACATGTCCATAGTGTTTCAAACTCTTTGGCACTTGCCTGAAGCAAAGTAAAAGACTTACTATTTGTTGTGACAGGATATAACTTAAACTCATTTAAAATATGTTAAAATAGCATTCTTCCATTAAAATAATATGAATGATAGTTTGATGCCATATTTGATGGAAGATAGTTTGATGCACCAATATATATGCTATCATCAATGTATCTAAAAAGAAAGGCAAGAAAAAAGGAATGAAGTACAACAAAATAATATACGGTATTTTTGTGGGAATATGAACACTTGAAAAAATCTAAGTGTGCATTTTCCACAATGTTTTTCTACATTAACTTAAGTTTTTCCAATAAGTTTAAATTTAATTTAAATAAATACATGAGTAATTTGAATTATATTGAACACTAATATCTCATTCACTGTCTCTAGTTATGCAATAATGAATACATTGGAGAATATTAACATGGCAAAAGAATATATTGGGGAATTAAAATCATATGAGTTTGATAAATTTAAATGTTTTATATATATATATGGAGATTTAATCACTTAAATCAATGCTAAGTAAAGATACTTTACAAACAGCAAACAAACAAAATGATATTTCCCATCTGCTTTATATCATTTGGATTTTGACTTAGCCTCAACTTAAGGGAATATTCAAATTGTAGTTAGCTGATGTTTATTGCTGACTATTCTGTGCATAAGTGATGTTAGAATTCAGACATTCATGATTTTTTGCCTAAACAACTTCTTGAAAGGATACTCAGAAACATAGTAATTTGACATTTTATCAATGAGACTGTTAAAAAACCAGAAAGATCACAAAACTTAAGTTCAGATATTTATAAATGCCCTTAAATGTTAAAAAATGTTACATTCCCTAATAATAGAGGAGTCATGAGAAGAGTATTGGAATAATTATTTAAAAAAATAATCTGACTTCTAGAAGCATAAACTTGAAATTGTTTTCTGCTTGTTATTTTTGCTATCAACTTTATAACCCTAAATCATTTGTTCACATCTAACTCTAAAATGTATCCAGAATGAAGTTTCTAAGAAAAGAAATTCTAAATCCAGAATTTTATGAATGTTGAACTAATTTATAAATCCTTAAGTGATTAAATTCTTTAACACAATATATTCAAAGGTCAAATAGTGAAATCATAGTTAACTGCCCAGAAGTTAAATTCTATCTGTATCATTTTAGTGCATTCTTACCAGATAATAGAAAGATTTTTATCTTCATCAAAAAATATCTTTTCCAAGTACATTGATGTGTCACCAATCACTAGTAAAATTATCCTTATACCAACGTAAAATGGCCTAACTTCTAAATCAAACTCATATGAAATTTGAACCTCATGAGTTGTTAAGTGTCTTTAACAATGCATGGCTAGTTCTTTCGACCAAGTGAGAACTGCAAGTCATACCTCATCACTTTACATTAAGTGTTAATTATCAATGAAATGTTTAGTATCACAACATACATGCAATTGATCATTGAATGTGGAACAGTCCCACTGTTTCCTGAGTGTGACTTGAAGTGGTTAGAAATGGAGGAACATTACTGACACAAGTCAACTCTGTGGAAATGTGCCCCCTTTTAACTGTGTAGACTTCAATAAACTATTTGGCTAATTCTTGGCCTTACCACATAAGTGGGAATGCAATTGCTCTCATGTCAAAACAAGGTATTCAGTGATTTTAAGAGTAATATACCCAAAAATATTTTTAAAAAACCTCCATTAATTATGATCCAGGTTTTCAAAATGAAAAAACAAATTCATTTCTTCATACACTATGTGGTAGATCAGAAAAAAGTAGATCAGATTATATTCAAATATCATTAACTATTATTGGTAGGATATATAAATATCAAAACATTTGCTCATGGGTGTCTGATATAACCAAAATCAGGCTTTGTGAAGTAGATGCTAAACCTATTGATGAGTGGACAAGTGCCATCTTTTTTTTTATATTAATTATTTGAAATTTGTGTACAAAATAATAGAGAAGCTAGGACTCAAATCAGGCAATGTGCTCAGTATTTATTCTAGAATGCTCTTCTGCTTTTGCTTCTTTTTTGTTCCAGTCAGTCAGTAATTCCCAAACCTGAAGAGCTCCTTTAAAAATAATTTAATAGAGCCTAACTTTGGAATAGGCCTTAGAATTTATTCTAAGAAAATCTCCCTGTGACTCTCATGTAAAAACCTTTAGCCCACAGTCAAAAATTTAGAAATTACTGTTTTTACAAAATGTTTGCTGATTTAATAAGCTCACAAAATTATTCTGCTAGAAAATTTTTAGATGTATGACTTTTTGTATTTCTTATGATCAAATCTCAAAATAAAAAATATATAAATAAAACATCTTAGAGAGTTTTTATTAAATTACTGTTATTTTTAAATATTTTAAAAATTAATCACAATCACCTATTTCTGCACAACTAAAACAAGAATAATAATTTATTATTTTTTATTTTTTACTTTTATTTTTTTTTGAGACTAGGTCTTGTTATGTTGTCTGGAGTAGTATCAAACCCGCGGACTCAACTGATTCCTAGCTCAGCCTCCCAAGTTACTGGGATTACAGGTGCACACCATCACATCCAGCTTAATGTAATATTTTAAAACCTCTCAATGTTTCTGCTTTAAACAATCACATACTTATCATTAAATGAGGGATGATTTTTTAAGCACACAAAAAGTTTCCAAACATGTTTAAAATTTGTTGTAACTTAATGACTAAATAGTAAAAAGTACAAATTATACACAAATGTAACAAGACATAAATTAACTTTCCTAAAATTCAAGGTTTTTAGCTTAATTCATTCCAATATTTAAACTTTCATTGTCATTAAATTAATCATGTTACTTAACAATGCCACTGGAAAACCATGGCAATACATAGTGAGTAATAATGATGAGATAGCATATATGTTAATATTTATTTGTCATATTGGCTTCATTTACAAAGTAAAATATACATTAACACTATTCTATAAAATTTGACTCATTAGAAGATGGTCAGAAAGCAGACGTCTGTTAATACATTAAGACAATTTCTTTCACTTGAATCTCACAGCATCCTTTTTTTTTTAATCCACCCATCCTTAGAGTCATTGAATTTATTTCCAAGTTCTCTGTTAACATTATAAGTTAACATTATGCAGTATGTAAACTTATGTAGTACTGCCATGACCTTATACAACCTATGCACCAATTTTTTTAAGTGTCTTATTTGGGCAAAAATAAGAAAGAAAAATGTGTTTATTCTGGGGAGACAAATGATACCTCTGGAACAGATGCAAAACCTTGATTTGGCAAAGAAAGCATTTCCTGGATTTTAAACCTCCACTCATTCCCCTAGATCAATATCTTTGATGGTATAGACACTGCATAACCTGAAGATAGCTTGATATTTTCATTTTATCTCATTATTTATTATTTTGCATACACATTTTTTTATTTTTACATTTTACAACTACTTAGGTTAGACTTACAGTTTCTTCCCACAAACTCTAGTCACTGTACTTAAAAATGACCTTGATTTTATTTTTGTCATGAAGATGAGTCATTGGGTTCTCTAGTGTGTTGCCAGTGAAACATACAAAATATCGACTGTTCCAAATTATGACCCAGTTCTTTAAAAATAAGTCAATTAGGAGATTGACCAGCACTGCCAAAACATAAAACACTTTCTTCTCAAGACCAGGACATCTGGATGACAAATGTATTCATTTGCTAAACTACAGTGTGAGCCCCTTGTTGCTCATTTTTACTAAAAAGTAATTAACTAAGTACAATATAAGTTGTAAGTCTATTAGGAAAGTTTCTTGGGAATATAAATAAATTAGTTATGATTAGAACTAATGAAATCTCTAGTAGTACCAGATTTAATTGCAAAAGTTGTTCATTTAATGACTAATAATTCCTATAAGAAATATGGAGAAATTTAAATAAATGTTTATATATATCAAAGCCATACTTAATTTAAAATTTCAAAAAGATATCTGCAAGTTGTCTTGGATTTTAAAACATTTGGGTCATTTGTTTAAAATATTAAAATATTATACAATATTACAATTGCTGCAGTTAGAAGTTACAGAGAAAAGTAGATGAGAAATAAATATGAAATCAAAGATGAGGACAAAACTCAAAATTTGAAAATATTGGAATAAGTTTGACTGATACACTTTATGTGCATTTGTCTAACAGTAAATGAGTTAAACTAATATACTAGCACAATTTTTTAGTGTGATTATAAGAATTATGATCAATATATACTGTCTAGAAGAGAAGTGATTTGAAAAAGAGTAAAAATCCAACACTTGAAAGCTATTTTTTCCCAAAATCCTATAGGACAGTAAAATATATTCATAGATATTCACATCTTTCATTAATAGTGTTACTTGTGTTAATTTGCTATAGTCAATAACTTTATGTATAATTTTGTTGTCCTTTGAGAAAAAAATATTCCTTTAATTGGTGCAACCAATTATTTTGATTGCCTTTCTTCTAGTATAAGTAAACCACTGAAATTTTGCTTCAATTTGCTGAGCTTTAATAAAAAACACTTTTAAAAGCTTGTGAAAATTTAAAAAAGAATGTCATAATACAACTGGAAACACAATATTCATTTCAAGTTCATAATCACATCTTGTCAAAGATTTAATAGCATAATTTATTCCCATATTATATAAATTAATATTAAAAACTAAGTGAATCACTAAAAAAGCAATAGATTATATATTCCTTCCAATGCATCAATGTCTATACCCAGTAAAATTATCGAAAATATTTTCCTATCAAATTACTCCTTTTATATTAACCAACTTTAATACACACACAATTTTGTTTTATGTCTCAATTTTCATAACTAGAAAAGATTAAAAATGATAGGTCTAGAATAAAATTATGATTGAAATAGGACATTGAGATGAGAAAAGTAAAACAAAAAGTGAAACAGTAGCTAAAAGATGAAAAAGAACTAAGTAAGTTATAGGACCTCTATGTTTTGGTACAGATAAGTTGGAATTTAGCAGGCAAAGTAGTTTTATAATTCTCACTGTCAGAATTGGAAAACTCAGCAGGGAATGCAGAGGATTTTCTTAGTGCTAAAATTTAAAATTAAATCAATGTGAGGTGTTATATTAGAGAAGTGAGAATTTGATACAAGTGACAAATATCCTCAGTGATATTATGATGACAAATGTAGTAGCTTAATGTGGCTGGACCGTGTAGCTTCCTGCTATAAAGCCTGGGATATAAGATTATTATTTTTCAAGGGACTATTGAAATATGTTTCTAGCTGGTAGCATTCAATAGTCTGTGTGGCCTAAGGATAACATTTGAGAACATGGATTTATTTTTCAAAAATATGTTTCAGATAGTTTTCTTTAAATAAATAGGTGATAGAAAAAAAGTACTTCTCTATGTCTTATATTCGAGAAATCCAGACAGTAAAGTTTGAGAGCTTAAGGGCTCACAAATGTATTCAGCATTTAATTGAGGGTAAATTCAAAAGAATAAAAACAAAATCAATATATATGGTTTGGTGTTTGATCCTTCTCAAATGCTCAGAGAAGCCTTCTCTCATTTGTGTTATTTGGAAACATTTTGCAAAACTCTCTGCACTCTCTGTCTCTGTCTCTGTCTCTGTCTCTCTCTCTCTCTCTCTCACATACACACACACAGTATCTTTTAATGTATGGGTCAGCTGAAGATGTAAGTTAACTCCATGAATTTTAGAAAGGATGAGAAAGAGCTTATTTAAGGAGAGAGTAAAGAATATACACCAAGGTTTATGCTTAGCTATTTATGCTCACAAGCCTATATCTAAAACAAAACAAAACAAACTAAAACAACGAAACTAGTAAAATCTAAGATTTGAACATGGGGAAGATTAGAAAGGTTATCTTCTTCCTCTGTAGTCAACACCTGCAGCATTTCATCCTCTCCATGACTGGGCCAGTGGATGTGTGCTTGTGTGAGTGGGCTCACCTAGGCCTAGAAGCAGAAGATAAAAAAGGTAACATCACTCCAGGTATGACAGCACAGGAGAAGAGAGGAGATCATGGATGAGAGAGAAAGAGGCTGGAAAAAGAGCAAGAAGATTCCTGAGGGGTTGGTAGATCACCTGTCCCCACTCCCTGACCCTATCTTGTCTGTGTATCTGTGTAACTGCTACAACCAATAAAGAATATACCTAAAGTGTGATGCCTGGATGACAGTTGGCATCATGAACAGGATGCTAACAATACAGAGACCAGTAGAAAAAGGAAAGGACAATTAGATGCCATGATAAAGCTGTTAGTTAACCCTACTACTACCTTAATGATAATATTGCAATATATAAAACTATCAACGATATATACCACAAAGATACACACTATTATATTTCAATAAAAAAGTACTAAATGAAAAAATAGATTAATATCCATTTTGGTTGTACCATGAGTATCTGATAAAAGTTAATAAATATATACGAATGTGCATAGGAAAAGTCTATTCAAGGTGAAGTTATGTTCGTTTTTTTTAATCGCAAACCATCAGGAAACAAGTCATTATTAGCGAGAGTAGGCATGAACAAAAAAAGTTGTCAATTTTAAAGATTGCATGCTGTTAGAATAGTCAAATTACCAAAAAGGATAACAATTTCTCTGCAAAGTTTCCCTATAACAACTAAATGATTCTCAGATAACTGCAATGTGTCTGAGAATTTAACTGAATAGTGGTCACTATTCACTACTAACACTATCTGCCATGAGATGACATTGATTTCCTTAAGACCAAGGTTCAATCTGCCAAGATCTCCCCTTCACTTTCAGATGCCAGTAATAGGCTCAGATTATTAACTGTCCTTCTTAACCATTAGCTATATAAATCAGAGTTTCACGGATCCTCTCCTCAGGTTTGATTAATTTGCTAGAGGAGCTTCAAGACGCCAAGAAAATAATTGAATCATGAGACAAAGACTTATGATAAAAGAAACAGTCCACGAACACCCAAATGGAACAGATGCATAAGACAAGGTCTGGGGATAAGTATGAAGCCTCCATGTTCCTTCTAGGTGTGCATGATCATTTTCGTGAATGTGTTCGCCAGGTGTTCAAACTCAGTTCTCCAAAGCACCGCTGGGTTTTTATAGTGACATCATTACATCGTATGCATGAATAAATCTTTGGTCATTGCATATTGATCCAATGTCCAGCACACTGCACTTTCCGAAAGTCAGGTGGTACAAAGGGAAGTTCTAACTCATGATCACCAACTTGGTTTCCCTGACAATCCTACCCTCAGATATTCTCCAAAACTTACTTCAAAATAAGAGAAACCTTATCACTTTCAAAGCCTAGGTAACTAAAAGGTTTTTGTGACCAGTGAGATAGAAACTATAGATGTAATCTAAATACACAGATGAGAAGTAAAATTTGGTCACTTGAACAACCAAATATGCATTTCTTATAAATTACAATACCGCAAATTCTTTTTAACTTCTGTCTCTCTAGATGACAGAGGAGCAGATTTTATAATCATTCAATCTATAGTGTTTTGAATTTTTTTAAATGTTTTTAAACTTTTTTGGAAAGATTAATCTTTCTAAAAATATAGCTATAAGCTACCACAAACTACTTCCATATTTTCTAAGAAATAAAATTAAATTAAAAATGGATGTGAAGGTTCAAAAACTTATTAATGAAGGCCTCTTATGTATAACAACTGACAATAGAAAATCTCTTAATATGTTATGAAAATATACATGAATTTATAATACACAAATTTATGTGATTTTATTTCCTGTCATACATTAAAATGGTTTATATATATGTATTAAGTGTATTCATATGAATTCAGATATATATATATTTATGTGTGCAAAACAGGAGATAAAAACATTACATCTTCATATACTAAACAAAATACTGGTACTATGAATAATCAAAGTACAGTGCAATAGAAAGCAGGACTGAACTTAAGCCAGAATAATGTAGATTCTAAATGTCCAGTTCCTCTCCATCATTCTATTGTTTATCTATTAATGTTTAAGTCAGTTTAGAAAATTTTTAAAAATAGGAACTAATCACCAGAATGCGGAAAGTTCTTTTGCAGATGTGTACACATACCATTTAATTTTCTTTATACCACTTAATTCCAATGTAATTTAAAAAAGTGGAAAAAATCTTTTTAGTAATATGTTCATTCTTTGAGCAGGGAATATGAACAAGAAAGAAATAATAGAGGAAAAACAAAAAGAAAGAGGTGGGGAGATTCCCTAACTCTTCTTCATTGCTACTTATGTGACACTCAAACTTACTTTACTGAAAACAAACAATGTAATGATGGTTGATAAGAAGGTTGGCAAAACAAAGTGATGCAAGGTTAGTCTTTGTGACAAGATAGTGATGACACTTGAGATAGGTTTCAAAAAACAACAGGTTATTCTACTTCTAATGAAAAGTGTTTTCAAAAGATTATCACTGGAATTATGAAAACAAATATATAAAATGTTTAAACTGCTGAATCAACAGATACATATTCTTAACCCTATGCAAAGAGATAGAACTATAAATTTAAATCTAGTATGCATTTATATCTATTAAATGATTTAAAGTAGAAAATGAGTTTAAATCTTCTAAAACTTTATTTCTATAACACATGTATTTATAAACATACTCTGTTCTATTTGTACACACATGTATACATTTTAAATATGCATATATGTGTAAACATGCACATCATATATATTTAATTTTAAAACATTCAGTTAATAAAGTGCTAAAAACATATTAATAAACTGTTAGTGTTTGCTGCCACTCTCATTGTTAAAAAGATTTTCATTACTTTTATAGCAACACAGAGGACACTGAAGCATGGTATGATAGGGACAAGTGCTGAAAATGTTAACAAACTAATACTCCAGAAAAATCAATAGCCTACTAAATGAATATCTTATTCATTTATTTATACTCTTGGTGTTAAAAGCAATTACTTAAAATTAATGAAATGTCAAAGTAGCTGTATATCAACATAAATATAATGTACATGAAAAATTGAGAAAAATGTAGTGCATCATACTAAAATTAAATGTGTAAATGGCAAAGATTTTCCAGTATTAGACCCTGAATATTTATTTGAATATTTACTTACTCCTGTACTTATGACCTAGATACAAGGGAATTAAAACAGTACTGAGAAAGAAGCAGGATAGAACTATATGGATTCATTCTAATTATTTTCCATTTTAAATTTTAATTTTTCAATTTTAAAATCTTTCAATTTTAAAATCTTTCAAATGCAAAATATCACATATACATGTATATAAAACAAAACCCCATAATACCATAAAAACTATTAAAGGTTAATTTTTTTATACTTTAAAATATTTTAATGAAATAAAACAAACACAAATCTATCCTCTGTGCCACAAATAAATACCTTTCTCCTCTATGTTAAAATAAAACCCCTACTTGAAAATAGTTTATCTTTTATTATTATATTCTACATAATAATTTACATTGAATGTAAATTGAGTGAGGATGAAATAAATACTAAGAAATTCTTTCCTATTCACATCATGAACATAAGAATCACGACTAAGAAATGTAGCTTAAGTAAAAGAAAAATGAATCAAAGAAAAATATTAGGTAGAAGTATCAGTTCACACAAATTAATAAAAACATGAATGAAATTTTACTTATACTTCAGGGCAATAGTAAAATTATCTCTTTCTGAACTAAATAAAAGATAATAAATTACAATTCCACATAAATAATTCCAAAGGCACAGAAGGAACTTTTGCTTAATTGCAAATATGTTACAGATACAATTAATGATTAAAGATTATTAGTAGGCAAACATAATTCGCAGAATGATTAAAACTATAGTAGAGAAATACAGATCTTTAAAAATTGCTTAAACTTAATCATCAATGTTTACTTGAAAAGACATTAAAATTAAAGCTAAAGACACTATGATGATGCTATCACAATGGTTGACAAATAGAACAAATATGAGAATTATGTACCAGCTTTCTTCTAGTATGACAAACCTGATTTATTTATTTTTTTTACAATTTCATTTTATTTTTTTTATTGAAGTCACACTCGATAACAACATTTAAGTTTAAAGTAGACCACATTAACTGCAATATCTATATACACTATACTATGATTGTCATCATACAGCTAACTCACTTTAACTGCTTAACTCAATCCTTTACCTTCTTCCCCTTTGGTATCTACTATTATACTGTCAGCATATAAGAGTTTTTGTATTTTTTATTTTATGCTTTGTTTCTTTATCACATATGAGTTTAATCAAATGATAGTGATTTGTGTTTCATCATATTACTTATTTCACTTAGCATGAAACTCAATTTTAAAAGAATGATTATATATTCATAACACCAGTGACAGATTTTATTTCACATCTACCAGAAGGTAAAGCTTGAAAAAAAGAAAAAAATAAATCAACCAGAGTATAGAAAAATTGGACAATAATCAACAATTAGACTTGATTAAAGTTATAAATATGAATTTTCAACAGCAAGATTTTTTGCATGAGATAAATACAATAAAAGTATGAATTTTAAAAAAGTACTTTTTTTGCAAACAAAATGTCATGTGATAAAAGATAAAATGCTGGTAGTAAATATTAATAAATCACAAAGACTAGACTTAAAAAAAAAACATATGGAATTCATTAGTTCTAAAAAAGTCTGATATTTTGACTACATCAAAATTAAAACTAGCTTTATTTTTTTAAAAAAAGATACTCCTATTTCATTAAGTGGCCAAGTGACATCCTAGAAAGATGCACAGTATGTTTATCTGGCAAGTCATTTTAAAGTAGAAGATGCATAAAAATCCTACAAATAGATATTAAAAGATAAATTATTCAAATGATAAAATATTTCTGAATAGACAGTTCAGCAAGGAAGATACTCAAATGGTCAATCAGCACATGAAAAAATATTCAACATCTTTATCTTCAGATTTTAAAATTAAAACGCAGCTGGATTTCATTTGAATACTATGTAGAAGAACAAAAACTAAGTCTCATAATACCAAATGATGAAAAAGTAATATAAAATGACTATTTATTGTTCATTTCTGCTGGGAAGTTGAATGACAACAATATTTAGGAAAAGGATTTTTCAGTCTTATAAATTTAAATGTAATCTACCTTAACCCAGAAGTTTAATTCCTGGATAGTTCACAAAATAAATGAAAATATAAGTCAGCAAAGAGACTCTACAAGAAAGTTCATTTAAGTCTTATCTGTAATGGTTAACATTAGAAAAACATCTCATGCTATCTGTAACATAAATAAGCAACTTACGGCTTTACAAATAATAAAACATGACTCAGAAGTTGAAATTAATGAATTAAAGGTACATTCCACAAATGAATATATCAAAAATACAAATAGCAAAATATGTAGCATCGTAATATAACGCTAGTTCAAATAGCAGAAACAAAGTTCTTCAGTGAGACAATGGCACATATATGATTTTGTGTATATAGAGATGAAGTAAGGAGACAGAACAGATATAAGATTTTAAAAATCCAGTAAAAACAATTAGAAAATTAAAATACATTTTCCTTATTTATTTTGAGTATTTTGCTATTTGTCCTATAATTGAAATTGACATGTGACCTCAGATGTCATAATACATGAAAGTTGCCAGACCCGTCCTCAGCACCAATTTCATTATCACCACTCATTATAATGTAGGTATTGTAACTAAGACAAAATAAAGGATAATGGCTATTCTATGGAAGAGACAGAAGAGTAGCAGGAAAAAAAAACTAAGATGGTCTCCATGTCTATATCCCTTTCTATGATGAGAAATTTTTGTAAACGTCAGTTATACTCCTAGTCACTAGAAGCCTGCTCCCCAAGTCCTTCACACCCTATGGGCAGAACAATCACCATGGGTGGCGGGGGAGCAGTAAACGAGATAGGGAACTTCTGGAAAATGCGATTTTAAATGTAAGATGAAGTTTCTGTTTCCATTTACTGATAGAATGATTATAACAAGTTACATAACCTATTTAAACATCTTTTTTTTTGTCTCTTTAGTGGATAAGCACCACACATACAAGACTATGGAAAAGATTATGCAAATGTCATTACATACCACAGCTCATTCTAAACATTATGGTTTATGCTATGTACCATATTCCCTACCCCACTGGCAGCACAATAAAGATGATCGCTCCCTAAAACACATTTTAAGCATCTTATCTACAGCTAAGATTTCCATTTCTTGTACATTGGTTTATAATATAAGAATTGTGTTGGCTATGTGTTTTTAATGCTTTGATATTTAAGGTCTTACTGATTCTGGAGACACTGCCCCTTCCCAGGCTAGCTAAATCTTAGAGATAGTAAAATAAACTCACCTGTCAGCTTGCCTTTGCTATACAAGCCAATCAATCCAGAAAGCATATCCCCAGCTGTTGACCTGATTGTCACATGATCCCACACTCTGGATCACTATCTACCTGTGCTAATTATCCCAGGGATAGATATTAGCCAACTAGGGACTGTTTCTAAAGATCAGAACCTGACACAATTATTCAAACTGGCCAATTCTCAACTTATCTTGTCTTATTCATTCCATTTCATGGAAATCTCAGTAAAGACTGTCCCTGATTTCTCTTCACTTCTCAATGCCCTCCCAGCCTCTGACTAACTCCGAACTGGCCTTGTCTGGTATGCCATGCCTTCTAAATCTAGGAATGTGTAGCATAAAATCCTCTTCCTTCGAAAGTTATTTCTGTGTCTGCATGCTTTAATATGACTTTTTTAAAACAAATGCTGGATATCCTAAAATTAAGTTAATAATCTGCTAATTATATTTTTCAATGTATAAATATCCCAAATGAACATTTTCTGCCATATATATTTTTCATTCTGTAAGATTTTAATTCTTATAATAGGCAATATTGCACCTTTTATAATTGCAACATGTTTACAAAACCTTTTAAATGCATTTATCTGAATGCAGATATGCTAACACAAGGGAAAAATCAAGAATTTAAATACTAATTATACCTTTCAACTGCTTCTGTAAGAAGCCACAGGGTTTATTTTAACTCAGTTGTAAAACCTTGCTATTAAACAGAATGAATAAAAGCAATTTCAAGACTTTGGAATCACATGTGTTAGTCACATAACCACAAATTTCTTTTTTCTTTTTTTTTTCTTTTTTTTTTTCCCATCCTTTCACCAAACACTCCTCTGGAGAGTGAATCAAAGCAGAGAATAAGCACATGTTGAAAATGTTTTGTTTTTTTTTTTATCTTCTATCTTTCAGTCTATAAATCAGTTAATAGAGAAGTTGAACTAGGTTTCTAAACCATTGTGTTTAGCATTTATGTACCTTGAAAGGACTTTGACATAATAACAGAAGCAGCAATCAGGGAAGCTGTTACAGATCAAAAAGTCAGAGAAGAGTATTGCAGAGCCCTGACATAAATTTATGGAATAAAACAACAAATGTTGAAATGTCTTGTGACTACAATATCTGGTTCAAAAAGGGTATGACAAAGTTGTTTTGTTATCAATAATAAATTCCTGAAAATGTGAATTAAAGCAGAAAATGATAGGAACAAAGAACAAGGCATAAATACAAACAAAATAAAATTATAGGAGTCAAGAACTGAATAGCAAGAAAATTTCAGTGACTAAGGAATACTTGAATCTCTAAATTTAGACAGAATATAAAGAAATGCTAAAATGAGAGAATAAAGAGGCATTTACCTGAAAAATTTTATACTAATATTTTTACATCATCCAAGAGGTATAATAAGTACATGACAGCCTAGGGAGGTTTAGTATTGTTGTTGCCACATTCACTGCACATTTACTCAACATTATTTTTCTAAATGCTTCATGTGTAGACTATTGAAGGAATACTGAAAGAACAATTATCACATCTGCTTGCACTGATATTTGAAGTAAAAACACAACTCAAATGTGTAGTCAACACATTGGAGTTCTAATGAGTTCATAATCATCAGCTTGAGTAGTTTATCAATGATGGAAACCATGAGAATGAGTAAAGCTACCTCAGACAGAATGAGCACCATAAACAAAGATACCAAAACAACTGTAAAAAGTCTATCAAACATGGTAACTTCTGACAAATGTAGATAAATACAGATATTGAAAGCTGCCTGGAAAATGAAGAATATCTCATAAAAACATGGTATATATTTTGCACTTAACCCTTCATCTAAACATTTCCAAATCTCAGATTATAATTGGGTGTTTCTTTAGTTTACCTTGAGCCTCTGTTTGAACTCATCTCATGCAAGAAATGAGAAAATAGGTGCCCTATTTTGTGTAAATTACTTATAAATGATTATTCTTTTGGCTTTAAGATCTCAGAGCCAATATAGTGGAGATTTATGCAACTGAGTCATCATGATTAATATACAAATTCTCTTAATCTGCTACATTTTTGTTAGTCCTACCTGTTGCATTCTATATTAATTCAACAAGCAACTTGTCCTACAATGCTCCAAAAGCAAAGTATCTATAAAAGCAAAGTGAATTCATAATAGTCTTCAATTATTAATGTTCTTCTGTCCTATATTATTGCTTTGTAATGGTACACAGTAATATCAGCTTGTAGAAAATAATTCCCAGAAATTCTAACAAAATTCAAAACTTCAGAATTACATAGTTCACTGGAAGCAATATGATGTACAGTTTTTAATAGAAGCCCAGTTAAACTATATATTTTTCCACTGTCACTACAAATTCAATTGTCTTTATTCCAATCAGTCCTCTCCAGAAATTAATATCCATTTTGTGTTACCTGATTCACATAGTTTTCATGTGCTAGAACCACCATAACAAAGTTCTATACATAATGAGATAATTTAACAAACATTTATTTTCTTATGTCACAGACTGGAAGTAAAAGGTGTCCGTAGAGTCGGTTTCTTTGGATGTTTCTTTCCTTGGCTAATAAATTATCTTCTCACTGAGAATATAGTCTTCTCTAAGAAATTTATGTACAAATGTCTTCTTCTAGGGATATCAATCATATTAAATCCTCTGCTATTGTATCATGTTAACTTAATTATGTCTTTAAAGATTGTGTCTCCAAACACAGTCACATTCTGAAATACTGACTCTAAAAATATGAAGTTTGGGAAAACACAACTTGAGTTCATCTTCACAATTCAGAGAAGTCTTTTTAATTTTTATACACATGAATTTATTTGATCTTAAAAGTCAGCCTATAAGGTAATATTTTATACATGTCTGACAAGTGAGGAAATTAAGCAAAAGAGTAGTATATGACTAACCTGAGCCTACATAAGTGGTAAGTGAAGATTTAGTATACATTTTACCACTCTCATCCCAGTATCCATGCTCTCAAACACTCATTATTATTATAGCTTACCTTCTAAATTAAAGAAACAAAAACAAACTTTTCTAATTAAGCTTTTTCAAGAACCCCAAAATCTCTCTGTATCTTAAACACTAATTTGAATTATCTGTCTTCTTTGTAAAGTGGTAGGATCTTACCTTTAGTACAAGATTTTTAGCTTTGGGACACAATTTCCCCCTTTATACATCTTCAATATTTTCCACTAGATTTTTATGGTCTTCTTTTTCTTTCAGTGTATAACCTAAACCACTGTCAAAGATTCTCCTTCCTCTTCTATTTACTACTGATTTTTTAAAAATGATGTCAGCTACTCAGCTATACCTTGCAATAATAACTATTTCTTTTTCTTCACGCAGAGAAACTCAGATCATTTAACTGATAGCCCTTCTCAGTGTCCTCATTAGGAGCAATGTACTAATTCATAAAATGCACTCTGCACATACTATTCTGATACAAGATTCTTTATTTTGCTCTGACATCTCTGATGGTTTTCAAAGTTTACATAATTTTCTAAGGTCCATTTGTGTTTAATAGACTGAGAATATTTCACATTAATATTCCTTCCTTCGATGTAGAAACAATATCATGAGGGTTGAAGGCATTCCAAGGACATACAATGGTATCAAAATTTGGTATTTTAAAGAAGATGGTCCCACTAATTGAAAGAAAAAAAAGTTCTGTGTTTTAGTCAAAGTGGGTCTGAAAATAATAGTGAGGGTGGGACACAGGCAGAAGTCAAACAGGGTTGAATCACTTTCACTAATGTATGTAAGATGCCACACAAGATAGCACCCTAGCACTGAGAGGTGGAAGCTAAGTATGTAAATATCAGTAACTAATATGAACACAAACAATGGTGGCTGAAGTGATGACAGGGGGCCTTGGAAACATACATGTATTGTGAGGGTCTTTAAAATTTTAGCTGTGCATTATACAATGTATCATATCTTTATCTTATTCCCTAATTTTTTTCAAGAGTTAGAATTGTGCCGTATAACTTTCTTTTAAAACACATGCTTTCATGCTTTAGGGAAAATCAGAGGTTCTAAATTTCAAGGTGGGAATTAATATTTAAGAGCCATGATGAGAAGAAGTTAGCTAAAATTGAAATAGTTTAAGTTATAGAATAAAAGAGGGAAATAAAAAGATAAAGAAATGATGTCTAGTACGCTATCCAAAATGTTTTATTAAATATTGCTCTTAATCCCAGTCAGTAAGTTTGATTACATTGGGGGAAAATAAGTCAATACAGAGAGTTGATATGGTTTTAAAGCACCTTTAAGTTACACACACACAACAGGTTGGAAAATGAATTAACCAGATTACCATTTAGGGAAATAAGTAGTACATAAATCTATTTCTCTTTGTTATTAAATTTTAAAAAAATAAATTGCTAGAAATTATCACAGAGTTCTAATACTATAATGATTATTCTTTTTAAGCTGACTAGCAGCTTCCATTTTTAATACAAATGATCCCTTTTCTTGTGTTAGTTTTCTGTTAGAAAACTGTTCCATTTTTGCACAACAGTGCATACAAATGAGCAAGAAAATCTTTCAAGATAATAGTGTTGATATTCCTTACACTTAATCTCCCACTAACAAAGAAATTTAATATTAAAAGGAAAGAAGAGGGAACACTTTGAAGTGATCACTACACATATTTTATAGGGAATAGTTATCAAACCAGCAAACTAAAAGCTTCTATTTTATTCAGTTAAAGTGGTATCACATTTTCAAATTTAAATCTATTATAACATTTTGGTACCACAGAAAAAAGAACTCACACCTAAGTTCACATATATCGGCATCTACTTAAAATAATTGCCATGGCTCCATTTACAAGCACATTCTTGGGCCACCTACACTCTTGGATACCATTTCTGTATCTGTTGTCAGTATGATTAAAATTAGCAATAAACAATAACTTGAAAAAAAGAACATATTATAAGAAGGAAAAATGATTCCAGCTCTCAGGCATTGTACAACTACTAGAGGTTACTTTTAGTTTCCTCATCTTTGTTTCTATAGTCATTAACTTTAAAACACTACCAAAAAAGACATTATAGAATCATCTCAAAGTAATGAGTTGGGCATATTAAAATGCTTACCTTTAAACCAATATAGTTGGTTTCTTCAAATTGTTAATTCCAGACAGGCATCTTAAGTGACTTAGCATCGACTTTGACAGCACTATACATGCATAGATCCAACAACAGATAGGTGTGTTTGGTTTTGTGCCCCCACCCCCTTCCCTTCTGTTTATAACTTCACACTTTGTGCTCTAAGTTTTCCTTCACAAACTACCAAAGGAGTTAAGAAATTGCTTTCTTTTTTAGTGGGACCCTGTGGATCACTCATAAACAGACATTTGGTAGGATGGCAAAATATTCTACTATGAATGTCCACTAATGATGTCCCATTGTTTTTAAATCTCTTTCCCAGTGTGGAGCTGCACTAATTGAGAGCTGACATAGACACAACTTGGGTTCCTGAGGTGCTACGCAGTTAATATTAAGTCAACTCTGTGCTTTCTCAGTCATTCTGGGGTTATTAGAGCGCTTACACCATACTTTGAATCACTTGGGGGAATAAAATTATATTTCATTTGAGCTTTATTATTGCCCTCTTTTCCCTGAGTTGATCTGAGGTTTTTCTTAATAGAATTTTTTTCTTTTTTTATAAAAAAAAAATTACCTTTGCAAGAAGAACAAGTCAACATAAGGGTTCATATCAAGTCAGCAATATATTCATTTTCTGAATTTATATTATTTTCTATGTGTCTTTAGATGGCATGGATCGGTCTAGATAAAGTATAAACTCTATTAAAACTATGATGCACACCATCCATCTATAAAATCTATCATAAAAATGACTGGTACTTTTAGTTATTTAGCATTAACATATCTGAGATCTACAATAGATGAGGAAACAGTGTTTTGCTGGACACTTACAGTAACAAGCAAAACAAAAATCAATTTAAATGCAATTTATTTAGGTAACAATACTGTTTATGATTCAGAGCTAAGTAAAACAATCTGCATAAGATCCATAAGATGAAAGTTTGTGTGTATCACTATTAAACAATACTGGCTCATCATTTTTTCCTCCAAAAGGCAGAAGTAAAAGCTATACTTTCATTCTGAGTACTACTGCCCTGCCTTTACTCACATTGTTTTTTGAGAAATAAACAGTGACATTTGTTGACAACTACCAACTGACCTCTGCTAAAATGACATATTAAATTTAACTGAGAAATAAATAACTGATTTAACTGTGTTTTGTATTTATAGTACTACTTATAAAAGTAAGCCTTTAAAGCCCCCTTCTATTATTTACCATTCTAATTTCATTTTTAAATACGTGATATTGTATAATTTTTTACTTTATGAGGAATAAGCATTCAATATTTAAAAATATTTTAAGGACTTTAGCTTCTCCATATATAACATTTAATGAATAACTAATAAACATTTACATTAAACATTACCCTGCTTAATTTTACAGAGCTGCTAGCTGTATACTCAGATTAAATTATATTAACTTAAATAAATGCACTTTATAATATTTCCAAAATTGGTTGGCAATAAACTATGATAGGACCATTCATGTGAAGATATTAAATATAGATATTTTCCTAAATTACTTTCATAAAAGCACACCTGAAAAGAAAATTAAATGTGGTCTTTGAACATGAATCATTGAATAAATTCAAAGTACTCCAAAAGATAAAGTTTAATTACATTGGTAAAGCTTAATTAAATGATCCTAGAACTTGAATAATATCAATATCAGCTTCTCTTTTGACAATTCATTTTTGAAAAAGATTCTTCTGAAGCTGTTCCAACTCCTATAAACATTTGGTTTAAAATTTAAACTAGTTAAATATTCCCATCTGCTTAGTCTTATATATCTGGAATACAAAAAGCATGCCTATTTATTGATCTATGACTACAACAATATTAAAATTATTTCTTCTAAACTGCATTTAGAAGAAGTAGACTTTAACTATATATTCATTTATTTTAGGAAAGAAAAATGGACCTAAAGTTTATACACTGCACTAACAATTTAAACATGCAATTCAAATAAACCATCTGCAGTAGTTCCAATGTTCCATCTGTGGAGCTATTTAAACACTGACAGCACAGGTAAACAGTCACAATAAATCTCTTAAATTAAAATACACAAGGGCATGCACACAAGCACACACAAATGCTAGTAACTACCATTGCTTTTACAAAAGTATCTGACTTTAAAAATCAGCAATGACTTAGTCTAATAGCACATGTTACCTTTTCTTAGGTTCACCTATAAAAAGTAAGAGAAGTATTTAATCACCTATACCATTCACTAAGTGAACAATAATCATCCAGAAAAATCAAATTATACCTCCCTCTTTACAGTATAGGAAATACAGAGAAGTGAAAAATAGGGAAGTTAAAAACTGTTTACTTGGGTCTCCATTTTAATAACACTTGACATATACATGCATCTAGACATACTCCTGGATACTGTAATTTATCCTTAGCAAAAAGTATAATCCATAAATGTCAAGTTAATTAATGAGTGTGAAGATACTTACTTTTACAAATACTACTGAGGATGCAAAATACTATTAGGCCATTATCTTTAATTTAGAAAGATAAGGAAGAAGGTTAGAAAGCATTTGCATTTCAACTATTAAACATTAAAATAAATGTATATATGCTCTTCTTTTGCACCACAAGATTGAGCTGACACCAAAATCTGATTATTAATAAAATAAATACCTTATGCTTATTTTCTAAGTGGCTATTAACTAAAAACTTGACATAATGTATGCTTTAAATGGGAAACTACAATTGTACAAATGGTTGTACCATTATTGTTTGAATTTCCTCACTCACCTTCTATGCTGCATGTATATACAAACTCAAATATGATAGAAGATTGTGGACTTTCTTTGATATAGAAAAGGTATAACTGTTTTCTCCTTTAAGACTATTTTTCTAAATTAAATTGATTAATAATTACTATATGATAATTTCAATGCAAACTTTAAATTCTCATTCTTCTGTATGGCATAAAAAAATTTCTGTTTTAGAGAGTATCAAATGTAATGAATTTTAGTCCTATTGAGTGGCCCTTGCAATTAATCTATTACTTAACTATGAAAGATACGAATATTTCAAAAATTTACTTTTATAAACATTCATATTTCTTTAAACTTTTCATATGTTCAGTAAATACATGTAAAATCTAAGTTCTTAATGCAATGCTATTTTGATATAAAACAGCTTTCTATGCATGGTGTCCTATAAAATATATTATAAATGATAAACTCACATTTTTTTCTCAATTGATGACTTGATAATAATAGCAAGTATTTGTTTTAAATTTGGTGGAGTTAATTGTAGAATATGAGAAAAATAAAGTATACAGCTACACTTTACAATATATACAACACACCCACCAAGTTTATTTAGTCATATCTTAGGCAAATCCTATTCCTTTTACTTTCTTGCAAAACACGACAAAAAAAACAGCAAAAATTCTCTTATGCTGATTTAAAATTGAGAACTATGAGGATAGGAAATAACTACACAAAAAATTATAGTGATGGATTAATTCCAGCAGAGACTCCACTGTGGACTGTGTCCTGGGGATCAGGAAGGGCAGCTTTCCTTTACCTGTTGTTTTATAATCTTTCCTCCAGTAAATTTTGCTTCTTGAATACTTTGCTCCAGGTTTTACATGCCTAGAGATGAAACTGAGCCCATAGTCGCAGTCTGCTGACTAGCCATGGGCTTAGATACTGGCAAGAGTTTTATCCTTTTAAATCTCCTCTAAAATGAAAATAAAAACAATTCAAAAAAAACCTCCATAGGGAGATAAGAAAATGGAAAGGAGCACAGAAGAAGCCTTCACTGTATCCTGCAGACTAAGCCTGCAAAACTACCTACATGCTGTAAAAAATATCTTCTGTACTGCTTTTTGTTGAAAATGTGAAAAGTACCTTTTATCACTCTCAAAATAAATACAAGCATATATATCTAGTATATTATCTAGTCGGCCTGTTTGGGTCAACAGCTCTGTGGACAAAAACATACTCCAAAGTGTTTTGCATATGTTTTTGTCTTTGAATATGTCTGTCCAGATCAAAAATGGTATCTTCATTTGATTTGGTTTATTCTGAACCATGACTATCAGGCAGTGGAATTTATTTATACCAACTTTTATATTTACCCTCTCTCCAACTTTTTGTTCTAAGGAAGTAATAAGATTTATTTAGGGGTAAAATCAGTACCTGTGTGGAAAGTCCATCAGAAAACAATTAGAACATGGAATCTTTACAAAGCAATTGTCAATTTGTCTCTAATAAATATGATTTTAATAAGAGCTATTGATTCAGACAAAATCTAATGCCAAATCTTAAAAAGGGGATGAGTAAAGGGAAAATGATTTTCCTTCCCTAATGCGAGTTTTCAATGAGAACACATTGCTGTAGAAATAACTTCTGTTCAATGTTATCATTCATATAGAAAACATATACCAGTCTCAAATGCACCAACAAGGTGCATATGATAGGTGCAAAGACACTATCATATCCACCTGACTTTTACTTTCACTATAGAATAATGATCATATTGTATTAAGAAATTATGTTCATCTCTATAATATCCATCAAATGAATATCTTTAAGGCATTGTTCTCCTTTACTATCATTGTCACCAATTATCTGGTCCTAACACTGCAATTTTTCAAACTATATGCTAGCCTGGAAATGCATAGATTTCCTGATCTATCTTTTGTCCTTTCCTCCCATGTTCCCCTGATCAGAGCGTTAGCTTTGGGTTCACTCTGATGATTTTGTTACTAGTGTGTATATGTGTGTGTGTCCCTCTGTGTTCTTAATCAGAAAACACACATGTCAAGTCCCTCACCCTACCAAACATTGTGAAGTGTATTCAATGGGCAAATTTTGTAGCAGTCACAGCTCAAGACTCAGAGGCTAATTTAGATGCTTTAGTAAGTTAGATCTATAGAATATTGAGTCAATTGACAGAGGTCTGTTTGGGTCCCACAGAGATGTTATGAATTCAAAATCTTTCCCTTGTGTGGTTTAAGCTTGAAAGTGAACAAAAAGAGATCTATCCCCAAACAGTGTAAAACTTGGCCAAAAGAATAGAATACCTCACACAAGTGATGCTAAGCATTTGTACCTATTAGTCATTTGCCTATCTTCTATAGTAAATGTCTATCAAAAATATCCTATTCTGGCTATAGGATCATTTGCCTATAATAGGTTCATTTGTCTTTCTGATATATCAATTATTTTTTTAATTTTTATGTTATTCCCTTTTCAGATATGTGATCTGCCACTTTTTTCTCTCTTCTGTAGGCTCCCTTTTTATTTTCCTTATTGTTATTTTACTGTGTAGAATCAAAACTACATGATTCTATTTCACATGATAGGGACACTATCAAAAAGACATGCAAGAATGAAGAGAAAAGGATGTGGAATTCTAAAAAAAGTGAGAATAGAACTATTATCTGATCCATAAATAAACTTTCTAGATATTTATTCAGAGGAAATTAATGTGGGATTTGAAGAGGTATTTATACTCCCATGTTCATTGGAGTATTACTCACAAAAGTCAAGAGGTAGAAATAACCTAAATGTATATACACACACACTCCTCCCAGGAGTATTAATCAGTAATTATGGAAACACAGATAAACCTTAAGGGAACTATACTAAGTAAGATAAGTTAGACAGAGAAAGTCAAATGCTTTATAATTTAATATGTCAGTATTGAAAAATATAAGCTTGTAGAAGTAGAATTGAATTGTTGCAAAAGGTTTAGGGGGATAATATATGGTGAAATATTGATAATATTTCATAATTAACAATATTGATAATAAATATTGATAAAACACTATATACTTCAGCAAAAAGGTACATTCTTAGGAATCTAATGTACATCATTGTGATTTTATTTAATAATACTGTACTAAAAACTGAAATTTGCAGGTAGTAAATCTTAATCATTTTCACCACAAAAATGTAATGGCAATCATGTGACATGCTAAAGGTATTAGCTACTTATGGTGGCAGTTGATGTACAGTATCTATGTATGAAAGTAACACATTTGCAACTCAAACTTGCATAGGATTATATGTCAATTATACCTCAATAAGGTGGGGGAGAAAGAAATATTTTCCCAGAGGAGGGAGTGTGAAGTGTAACAGTCTATCTATTTCAGTTATACTGCATTCTGATAACCACAAATAAATGATTCAATATCCATTTTTATATAATAAATATTAGTTTTCTAAGCATTCATAAGTTCTGTTCTCTGAACTAGGTATTTACTCAAGATTTTTTTTTAAAATTGTACTGAAAAACTTTATTTCATTTTTTCATTTACTTCTATGGTAGCAGTTAATATATAAACCAGGTAGTAATTACTCTCTTGTTTTAAAATTTATAGCAATGAAAATTACATATATAACATTATTGCATATTTAGAAGTTACTTATGTCTGTATTTGCTTGTAACACTTTTATATGTATAATTTCTATATAGTGTTAATAAAGCACCAAGCTCCAAAATGTCATCAGCATAATGCAGATGAAATGAATGAGACATTAAAATGTAGAGATCTTAAAAGAAGTGAGAATAGTGTCAGTGACACTTAAATATCTCTTTTCTATTATCATTTATTTTCTGTTCCTCAGAAATTTTACACCAAGGAATGCAAAAACATTAATCAGAAGAAATAAATACATTACTATGTTCATTGTAGCCCTATTAAGAACAATCAAGTTAGGGAAACAATTTAAGTTCCTGCAGACAGACGAGTGGAAAAGGAAGGCCTGGTATATGAGTACAAATGAATACCACTCAGCTATTAATGAGAGAGGGAGAGAAAGAAATTCTTGCCATTCATAACACCATATCTAGAATTTAAAAGGGATAATACTAAGAAAAATGAATCAAAATTTGTAAGAAAAATACTGATATCACTTAGATATAGATTATAGAGAAACAAAGGGTCAGACATGACTAAATAAATAACAAATCCTAGAAACCAATCTGCAGAACTGATGCTATCAAAACAGGAGAGAAAATGGGATAGAGCAAAGTGGATAGGGATCAAAACGAACTATGTTGGAGGACTATGTGTGTCTTGGTGGTGGACGGTGTATGTTGACATATATCTGGATGGTGTGATCCTATATACTAAATGATGGACAGTGTTGCAAACCAATATTTACTGGGAGAAAAAAGAAAGAAATCTGCTTTTATAAATCCTTTTTTTTATGTTGGAATTAAACATATACTTTAAGATCTCAATGCTTTATTCAAATTATATATCCAAAATATGTTTCTGAATAAATTTATTATCTGTGTTTTTTATTGTGTCTCACTTGTACTAAATATTGACTCACCCTTTTTGTTTTGTAATCCTTCTATAGATGGATTTAGTATAATATAAACTGTTGTCTGAACTGCTTACTTTTTAAAAAGGCAATGCTAGCTTGTTGTTTGTACTCTGTTGTTGATCTCTACTGAGTATTGATTTTCACATTAAACTGCACTTTCTATTTGTTGCTATTGAAAACATTAGCAAACAAACTGACTTAGAAGGATATAAATCCAAATGAACAATTTAGTTTCTTTACTAATTGGCTTTTTTAAATGTCAGCTATTTTTTTCATAAAATTCTATGGAAGGCTCACATGTCTACTCACAAACCAGATGAAAAAAGAAACAATATTTTATAATAGCTTATGATATCCTTTTTACAAAAAGAAGGAAAAGTCTATTTAAAGTCTCTTAATATTTTCAGTTCCTCAGTTTCTCTAATGACTCTTGATATGTATTTATTCATGATAAGTAATCTAATCATACCAGACATTATATCCAGAGAGGTAATTTTGTATAGAATAAGATTCAAATAAGCTTCCATACCTTGGTCCATGATTTCTATTGGCAGATTCCACATCCAATAAAGATCTATCAAGTGGTCTGATTGCTCATATCCTGAATGAATGCATAAAAATGAAACTACAGATGCAGCTGTGACCTATACAGATATGATATGTAAAGAATGCATTCTATAGTATATATGATAGAGCTAAACAAGAAAATAACAGAGAAGCAAGGGAATGGGGGGAAAAAGTGTTCAGGGTCAGTTCAGGATAACTCCACATTGTTCATTAAGATCAGGCTGAAGATAAATGCATAATTCAAAGAAAATTATAACATAAGTTACATGATATATTACTAAGAAGAGTAGAAAAAAAATGACCTAAGTATTTAGGAAGGAGTCTTTTGCCGGTATTATCAGTGGAGGATCAGCAATACTATGACATAAAGAGGTTCCAGGTATGAGAAGTGTACAGGATGCATACAAATTATTTCAGCAAAAGAGGTTATTTTTCAAGCCTTCCATGAATTACTCCATCCTTTCTCTTTCTACAATATTCAGTCTGGAATTCTACAATAATATTGCTCAACTAAATTATCATGGTATGTTTACATTTCTCTCTCCTGTTCTAACATATACCTTTTCTGAAAAGTCAAGTCTTGGGTCTCTTCTATTTTTGTTATTCTAAGAGACTACTTTCAAAAAGATAGGAAACAAGTATGGTGTGGATATGGAGAGAAGTGTACTTTTGTATATTACAAAAATATGTGGGATCTAAACTGGCATCATCATCTTGGAAAAAAAGTATGGAGAGTCCTCAGCCTATTAAGAATGGAAATGCCATATGCTTTAGATTTACCATTTCTGGATGGTAACCAAATAATACTCAAACAATAATTTGGAGAGATATATACACATCCATACTCAGCATAACATTATTTATAATGACCAAGAGTTGCAAACAACCTCAGTACCAACTAACCAATGACATATTTTCATAAAAACATAACATTATGTAATCACTCCATAGGAATCTTAATGTTTATTTTAAAAATGACATTAATCCTATTAATTTTCCTACCGAAGTAATATTTGTTTATAATAGCACTTATTTTTCAGATGTATAGTGTTTTTATCAACATCTGTGTATTCTACCTTATATTTTCCACCAGAATACCAGTTTCCATTCATTACCACATAATGATGACTTAAACCCTGTTTACACACAGTATACAAACACACACACATGCATACATAGTGGAATACTACTTAGCTGTGAAAAACATAAAATCCTGCCATTTTCAACAACTTGTGTAGGACTACAGGGTATTATGATTTGTGAAATATATCAGAGAATGACAATTACTTTAAAAATTCACTCATCACAGTTACTTAAAAGCACATATAAATGAATTAAACACAACAAAATCTTTTAAACTATAAGAATAAAATTAGAAGGTAAAGGGGCTAGGTAAACAGGATTTAAGTCATTATATGGTAATGAATGGAAACTAGAAGTCTGATGGAAAATATAAGGTAGAACACACAGACATTGATATAAAAGACTACATATCTGAAAAACAAGCAAAGTTATAAACCAAAATTACTACAGTAAAGAAAATTAATAGGATTGATGCCATTTTTTAATAAACCTTAAGATTCCTAAGGAATGGTTACATAATCTATTTTATTATAATTTTATGAAAATATGTCCCCATATTTTTATGATCTATCAACTAATCAGTAACTGTATGAAGGATAACACAATTTAGTGAGCATCTACAATTTAAACTCTCTAAACTATTGCTTTCAATCGGTTTACAATTTTTACATGTGTCAATTCTCTGGGAGAAGTAAATCTGGAAGAAATGTACAAAGAAGTGGGACTTGAGAATAGACAAATTAGATTCATGACCTTTATCTTTAAGGAATTTATATTAAAGAAGTGGGGAGAGAAACGTAAAGGAAAGGAAGTTTATTCCATAAGTATCAAATTATCATTAATGAAAAGTCCAGCCTATGTTCTTTGACATAACATCAAGCAAACAGCTCTAATGATTTCTTGCTTAGGTGAGCTATTAACATTCATGGAGAGTCTATTACTGGACTTGATTACCTTGTGTATCAAAGTGACAGATCTACAGAAGCTATGACAGTATTTCAGCTTACAAGCACCCATGGCCAATTAATCCCTTATGAATTGGACCAGAGTTAGCCATTTGTGACAACTTTGGAAGTGTGTCAGCTCTCCTTGATAAAGGACATCACAGTCTTAAACTCACATTAGTGAGTCACTGCAAAGGCACCTGAACAGGACTATTTCAAAAGATGGGGCAGGAATTCACACTGAACCCAGGTATGAGAATCAGTTGAAAAGCAGTTAGTGAACTTGACTCTGAGACAAATTCTTTAATTCAAAAACTTGCTATCACAAATATTTTTCTAATAAATGACTTAAGTTGAGTAGTGATTTAAAGTTAGCAACTGAATCTTAAGCATATTCTAATCACACAGTGCATCTGCATATATTTCTTTCTTTGTGATAAGTATAACTCCTCTAAACTTTAGGGGCAGTTGTGTAGTTTTGTGTTTCAAAAGGTGAGACACCATTATAGAAATGAATGATTCTAATGCCCCTGATTAATGATATGCATGGCTTTTTCACATTCAGCAAATAACTAACACAATAGCAGTAAGCTAACCTCCAATACACATTTGTACCATATAAGAAAAGGAAGAAATCATTCTAGTATTTGAGAAATATTCCATGGATGCTGTCAACTAATGATATTATAGAAAAACTAGTGACTTTGGGAATTTCAGTAACTGTTTGGCAATGAAAACACCCATTTTTCTCTTAAAACTAGATTAGGGGAAAACATATATCTTCAAACTTATCTGCTGGTCTTCATAGCAGACACACTGAAACTTAAATACCATTTAGCAAAAATATTTTAGACATGTATTTTATAACAAAGAATTACAAGTAGACCTGTTACACTTTTGTAGTATACAAATACCAACTTAATTTTGAATATTAAACATTAAAATTTGATATCTGGGACTAATTTAAATTTTAATAAAACTCTTGTAAATTTTTCTACACTTTGTGGAAATAATGAATATAATACTGGGTATCTGTACTCAAGAATACATCCAACTAACAGATCCCCTTGCAGGAATCATCTCTATAATTGCAATAATTGGAATTTACACTAAAAAATATTATTTATTCTTGAACTACTTACTGTCATTCTGTAGTTTTATTTGCTAAATCTGGCAAAACAAATTATTTATGAAAGCATAGAAACTCATGAGGAAGCGGCTGGGCATGTGGTGGCACATGCCTGTAGGTGGCAGCCCAGGAAACAATGGCCAGGGTCAGGAATCACGGTTCGAGTCCCATCTGGGGCATGTAGCGAGACCTTAGTCCCAAAAAAATATCTAGGCGTGGTGGCACATGCCTGTAATCCCAGTTACCTGGGAAACTGAGGCTGGGGATTGCTTGAGTCTGTGGTACCCCAGGCAACGTGAGCCTGTGGTTCCATGGGCAAAAATAGTGAGATCTAGTCTCAAAAGAAAAAAAAAAAAGAAAAGAAAAGAAACTCATGAGAGAATTTGAGTTCAAAATTTTCTTAAACTTTTAGATGTCAAATGGAGGGCAGAAGAAGTAGAGAAGATGGTGAAGATAAGTTACAAGAAGATCCTATCATTAGTATAAAGCTATTATTTTCACAGATTAATGGCCTAATCATCAATTTTTATCAATTTATGTAATTAGTATAATTAAAGATAATTATTCTGTCACCGTGCTTTCATGGTCTTCATCAATTCAAATTTATAATTGCATGAAATTTGGTCAACTGGAAATGGGGGGCTTAAAAATTCACATAGGAAAAAAAATCCCTTTAACAAAGCACATTTCTGGAAAGTGTATGTGTGAGGATCTTACATGAGGATCTTACATACTATATCAAAATTATCCCAACTGATAAATCTTACACTTAAATAATGATGGGCTGCTCACTAAAAACACTTAAATATTTTCTAACCTTAGAGAACAAGCTCTATTTTAAAAATGCAAACATCTTAGAATGTGACTATGCCTTAACTCAAATTTTCTATGCACTATAACTCATGAATGATCTATAGGAGTTTCTAATCTACACATATTTAAAACTCATTAGAGCTAGAGTGAACAACAGCAACTTGTACTGAAGAGACCACTTTTCCAACTACATAGAATCAGAACTGCACCAATCCCTCTATCCAGTGATAGGAAGTACATGCCAGCAAATTTTTCAGTAGACTGAACTGCATAATGGAAAGTTCTTCTCATGTGAAAACTGATGATGTGGGTGAATGCCAAATAGATGTGGATGTCATATTGACGTGAAATTTTGAAAGTCATTGTTTATATGCATAAAGAGTTCTATTGCATACATATATTTACATACTGAATACTGGAATATTTTGATTATTGAAAACATCTGGGAAAAAAGCCTAGCACTGAAATGTATCAAGTCATAAATACATCACCTTGAATTTCACTTTCCTCATAGATTGGAGGCATCATGACCAAAGACATCATATATATAGTTTAAATGTGTCATGATACCCTATTTTTAATACACATAGAAAGTAGTACATTTTAGTGATAGCTCATTTGTACGCCATGAAAAATTGGTACTTGTAGAGTGAAGGATGTTGGAAGAAAATTCTCTATGTATCTCTCTCATTTGTTTGTTTTATAAACAGATACACTGAAGTCTTCTGCTGTGTATTAATTATCAAAGATACCTGTACAGAGATAAGTTTTGGAAGAAAAACATATGGCTGCCTCTTCAGGGCAGGGTATTTTGCAGTCTAGTAAAAAAAAAAAGAGTCCTTCTGGAGCAAAATTAACTTGCAAAATCTTATAACAAACTCAATATTCTAAGCTCAGAATTCCAAATTTATGGTGCAAATTGATTATATAAGTAGCAAACCCTAGGACACGCTTTAACATAAAGTTCTGAAACTTGGGTGGTAGGAGAACAGATGTGAATATGAAGGTTAACATGCACATTGGCCTCTTTCTATATGTTACCAGTGCTGGATCTTGCCACAGATCCAGGATTTTTGTTTTTCTGCCAGCAGGTACAAATCTAGTAACCTTCAGACTGCAAGAAGGTAAGAATATTGAGTTTTCATAATTCACTAATCATGGCATCTTGAATTTATTGATAGAAACTACTGTCAGAGTTTAGCAGTCTATTCCAAAGACTTTAGATACTCACAAAAAATAGTATTTTCCTAATGAGTGTAGAAATTTAAAAAAGTCATATTTAGAGATCAGTTTTTCTGAATAACCTGCTTTTTCTTTTGGTCAATACTATGTAACATCAAAATTTCTACTCCCAAAATTCATCTAGCATCAAGTGATATTTATTTAACCCCCCAAATCTTAAATTTGTGTGCATGTGTTTTACAAGAAACTAGAACATAAGTTAATGAAGAATTTAAACTATTGTCCAGAAAAAAAAATGTCTTGCTTCTTTTTTCCAAAGAAGCTATGATAGTAATTTTGTATTCAAGTCACATATTTGAAAATTAGGACTTTGAATTATTAATTTTAAGTCATCACCTTTTCTTTAAAAAAAGAGCAGAATTTAAAACATACATTGATAATGAGAAAAAAGTAAAATATCACAGAAGAAGCTGATGTAAGAGATGGGAAGTGTAGAAACAGACATTTATATTGCTACTTGACAGCCATATGCTTTTACAAATCATTTAATTCAATGGACCTCAATTTCCTTATATATATATATAAAGTGTAAATTACAATTCCAATCTTACAGGTTTGCTGTGCAGTAAATTAGATAATTTAGTCAAAGCAGCTGGTATACAATATGCTAAATGAATAATATGAGTATATAATATGTGCTAAATAAGTAAGGCGAACTAAGAAAGCTCTAAGAAAATAAGAGCTTTCCAAACATAAAACAAAATCTGGTATCATGACAAGTTATGTTTCTTATTAGTGTGGTTTCTTGTCAGTATCATGACAGATTCAAGAAAACAAAAATAAAAACAAACAAACAAACAAAAAAATCCCTCCAAAATCCTACCCTAGGACAAGCTAAACTCTATGTAGTCTGTTGTCTAAAGTTTGTTATACTTCAGTGTAAATGGCTATTCAGTTTACCTTGGTCCTTTCAAGGTAACAAACTACATGAAAAGTCATCATTGAACAAAATCCATTAGTGGGTTCTGCCTAGAAATATCTGCCTATCAGTAGCACAGCTGGTAATGTATCACAGAGAGATCATAAAATTTGGGAATAGTGAATTTAAATTTAAATTCCAAAGTGCCTTGTGATCTTATAAACAATACTGAACCACTCTAATGGTCAGTGTTCTCATTAATAAAGGAGGATGAATAATGATTCAGTTGCATTTTTGTATATACATTACAATAAGACATGGTACTTCTGATACACTATTAAAAAATGATCATCATAATCATAGTCTTATAAGCTTATTTAACTACTGATATTCCCTAAATTGCTAGTAATATAGTTTCTATATCTAGGTTTCCACTATCTTCAGGTGTTTATTAGAGTGATCTCAGACTTCTTTTGTTGTCAAGTTCTGAGGAAATTCAAGAGTTCTTTGCTATTACAAGCCTGTGCAATATTGTTTGCTGCGGTAAAAATTTACAGCAAACAGCAGCTAGCTTGGTCAAGACTAGTAACCAGGAATGTTAAAACCAGACAGAGAACATCCAAAGCACTCATAATGTTTCACTTACAAGAATAATTAAGTCAATCATCACTTCCTTAGAACTTAACTTCCAACTCTATATATAACCTTACACTCATTTTCTTTCAGATCCTATTATCCAAGTAGCTGGTAAGAATTTTGTTCTTTGTTCTTTGAATATCTGAAAAGGAAATCTGCTGTAGATTAAAGACTTTTCAAGAATAATCAGCGACTTCAAGTAATTTTTGTCCACCTAATATCTAAACTGGCAAGCCACTGGAAGTGTTTCAATATCACAGAGCAGTTAAAAAGAAAACTCAATGATGAATATTACTACACCAAAACAAAGAAGAATTGAACCCCTAAAGGAAAGATTTACCTGCTAGTTTCATATAAATTTAGTTCCATATAACTTCCATGAAAAAGTTCTTGGACTGATGTGTGTCTGATCAATTGACCAATAAGTTCTTTACAGCAAGCATTTTCCAATATTTTCACTTCAAAACTTTTTTTCACAAAAGATAAAATAGCTGGGTGAAAGTTTGGTTTGACAAGCTGTTTTATCTAAATTGGCTCAGAGTTAATAATTAAGGATTCCCAAAATTGTTGGGGGCTAACTAACCACTTCTTGTAGTTTTGTCACATTATCTTATTTTTTTCTATAACATTATTTTATTAATCTTTACACATCTGTTAAATAACATTTACAACACAACTATATATATCTATTAGATAGATGAATGTTTTGATTATCTCTTATTATTTATTTTTCATCTTCAGGGATTCATTATATTGATTAAACCTTTCAAAACATAATCTACAGCTTAATTAAGACTTGTGGTTATAATTTTTTTTCATGAAGTGTATATTTTGCTTTTAAAATTTTTTAGCTTTATTTGTTTCTATTGATTGTACATATATATCTGTGTATGTGTACATGCATGTATATGCATATTTATATACATATAAACATACATTTTATATATATATATATATTACATCACTGTCTTCTCCAAGGTTCTCCTATCACCTTATCACCTGTGAATGATCTCAGTAGAGGGGGAGGAAGAATTTTGCCATATGTTATTAAACATTTGGTTTTGATAGATAGTCAGGATAAATGTGCTCAGCAGAGAAATTGTAAACTGGTAAATTATCATTTTCTAGTGTAGTACCTAATCTGGCTTTAAAAAAAAAAAAACATAATTCTATTAGTATAACACTGCATAACATTAAACTTAATGTTTTATGTGTATTATTTAATGGATGATAAACACTTATTTCACTTCATCTGTTGTTTTATTGCCATATTTCTTATCAAGTTCATATGCTTAGTTTTCATCATAGACTATTTTAAAACAGCCATGCCTACTCATCACTGTATAGTTTAAACTGGAAACCATGCTGTAAAATAAATGTCAATCAGTTATTTATCTTTTATAGAAAATGGCCTTAGGAATGTTATTTATGTATTGTAAAAGTCTGAAGCAATGTTTGAGGTAATGAACTTCAAAAATATATACTCAGAACTATACTAAATTAGTTTGTGTACTGTAAATGAGTAAAAATACAGATAGTTTGGAACACTGACCATTTTCACTATATATACAAATCATATAGAGCATGAGAAGAATGAAGAATTGTGCAATGCTGGGTGAATTATAATAACTATTATGATACACAATCACTGTTGTACAGTTCAAGAATTATGAGTTATTTATAACTTTAGAATATAGCCATCCTAGAGCCATCCATTAAAGGACCTTGAAGAAATCACATTAGTAACATGAGTATATCTAATGTCAAAATATTTACTTCCTATCAAGTCTCCTTCGAGAAAGTGACTACGACTGTGTAGAAAAAATAAGAAGTTGTCAGCAAGCTAGTAAATGCTAAAGACTGATGGAGAAATAGCAAAAAGCATACAGGAGGCAACTTGAAGGATTCCTTTTGCCAAACCTGGTATTTTTTGTGGAGAAACACTTTAGAAGGAAATGCTAGAAAGTGAAATTATATCTAAAATCAGAACTTAAGACAAGAGTTATTGGGAAATAATATTGATTTAAAATCTCAAAGTTTTAATCAAGGAAGGAATTTACTTCTAAATTGCAGAAGAAAATGCACATATTGAAAAGAAGTGTAATGTTTAACACATTACCCAAATGATCACATATTGTTTCCTCAATGGAATAAACATTATATATGATGCACACATACAAAAGTATAAATGAGCAACAGGACAATATTCTTGCAAAAATAGTTCTAAAATAAATCTACAGATGTACAAATCATGTGCTACATCTGAAGTTAAGATACATATTGAACAACTCATCCAAATAAAAAAACTTTCAATGCCAATAAAGATGATAGTATAGGGATCACTACTACAGATAAAGGAGACCCATACAGGCACATATGTCTAAAGACACATAAACAAATAGAATGCTTTCCCCTTGAATAGATCCTGGATCAAATCAAGTTTGAGAATGATAAGAAAAATGTGAACATGAAAAACCTGTATAGTATTGAGACAATACTACATATGGGGATATAATCATGTTTCTGATTATAATAATTATCTTTTTCTTGAGAAGTGCACATGGAGATATTTAAGGATGAAGTTATGATCTATGTGATGAATTTTCACATCGTTAAACAAGAAAAAATGTGACAGGATATTGACAACTGGTGAAGGGTGACAATTGTATTATTCTTTTAACTTCCCCATTCACTTATGCATTTGTTTTATTAATTTTTATTAATATAATACTGACTTACAACTCAGCATAATTTGAAAATAATGTACAAAATACCTAGCAAAGTGTTATAAACAATCTGGTACCCAAAGTTTATCACTAGCAAGATGCCTCAGGCCTTTTAGTTTCATACAAGTTCCTATGAATCAGCCATCTCTACAGTAATACCAAAAAATGATGCTCTGACTTATTTTAGAGACCTAAAGTTGATTTCCTA
This sequence comes from Uropsilus gracilis, assembly GCA_004024945.1. NCBI lineage: Eukaryota > Metazoa > Chordata > Mammalia > Eulipotyphla > Talpidae > Uropsilus > Uropsilus gracilis. The sequence goes on from PVHY01010474.1 coordinate 49,945, forward strand.
TTCTCTCTGAGTCATCAAAAAACCTTGATGTATATTTAATAATCTTTTTTTCCATAATAGAATCATAAATAATATTTTCCATCAAGTGATTACATTTGAAATTTTTTTGATAGAGCAAGTCTGTTATATAAAATAAAAATATATAAAAATCAGTGTATTTTCTCATATGCTATAGAGAGACTAAAACAGACTCATAACTGGAGACCTGAAATATAATTTAATTCTCTTGCTAAGAAGATAAATAAATTCCACCCTTTATTCATTTATATACAAACATACACTAACATTTGGCAGAGATACCCATAGAACAGAGAGATAGATGAGTAGGCAAGATGGATATATTACCCCTTTATATGTCCTACATACACTCTGCAAATTTTTGTCTAATAATAAAGTGTCAGTTACACATAAAATTATTAAGTAGAACTAAAATTACAATCATCTAAATGCCTTGGTAAACAAGCAAATTCTATGATGTGACAAAAACTAACAAAATTAATGATGGCAAAGTCATTATAAAGAACAGTCACTGAATATGTTAGCTCAGAAATTGTTAAATTCTGTGTGACTTAATGTGAAAAAATTATTCAAAGTATCAAATGATGACAGACATTTAAAGAAGGTATTTTAAGTTGGAACAGATAGGATATAGAATTGTTACATTGTTTCATTATTATATTCACCAATTATTTGTTAACCAACTCTTGTGTATAGTATTCATTTTTTTAATAATTTATTTATATATATTTCATATCTTTGTACTTTGTATTCCCTGGAGTTCACCCACCACCTTCCCTCCCTGACCACTCCCACTCATCCCACCAGCCCCTCTGCCCCAAGTTGTGTACTTTAGTTTGGTTATTAGCTTGCTTTTATTTTTCCTCATGGCCTTTTGTTTGTTTTCCCTACGTCCCATTTTGAGTGAAACCATTTGGTTTCTGTCTTTTTTTTTTCTGACTTGCTTCTACTAATATGATTTCTTCTATGTACATCCATCTTATCTCAAATTCATCAAGTTTGTCAATTTTAATTGAAAAGTAATATTCCATTGTGTATATATACCACATCTTTTTCATCTATTTGTCTGTTTTGGGACATTTGGGTTGTTTTCATGTCCTTGCAATTATAACTAGTGAGCATTTATATTTTTTAAATCTTATTAAATGTGGAACAGTAAAAATATTTATGTGATGTAATTTAACGGTGTTATATACAATTCAGGAGGAATATTATAATATATACTTTTTAAATTGATGTATTGAATATTTTCCTGAATGACAAACTTCTTAGGGTTTGAGAAGTGAGTTCAAAATTTTAGCAAGCATTTAAGAAAATTCCTGGTTTATGCAAACTCATTAAATATCTAATAAGAAAATAATAATTCATTAATTTAAGAAATAAAATTTCACTAAAATCGGTTTAATATCATGGGAAGTTTTACATAGAAGCACAATGAAATCAAATATTTTGTAAAAAATATATTCTTTTGAAAAATATATTTGAAGATACCCTATGCTTGACACTGGAAAACTGCATAATTATATAAATTCTATTAGAGTGTTTAATCAATATTCACACACAAAAAAACCATTGTAGTTCTTCCTACTAATATCTTGAAACTATTTTCAAATCCCTAAATATTGGTTAGGCTTTTACTTTTTCTGCCTCATCGATGGGACAGTGTGAAATTGCCACAGTATGCTATGTAAGTTGTAGTGCTTTGATCTGCAAAGCCTTTCAGTATATCCCTTTATCCTCTCAGAATCCCCCTGCAACTTCTTACGGAAAGCTAGTCTAGGCTACTAAG
>PVHY01010475.1:0-40320 GCA_004024945.1 Uropsilus gracilis
GACAGACAGACAGATAGATATGCTGACAGTCTGTGGATATCAGGGTAAGTAGTAGAATTTGAAATTACTCTCCATGTATTTTCAATTTCCTGAAGATATAAAGATACAAGTTTTGAGATAATGCCTCCTTTCCTTCTTTTTTGGGCTGCTACTTTTGTGCCTGTTTTCTTTCTTGAAGAAAAGAATCCCTTGATATTTCCAAGACTATATTTATATTAGGGTGAAATGAAAAGTTTCCACCTACCAATGGCAGTATAACCATTGATGAGTCAGATGGCAAGAATATTAAGTCTAACACATGGAAATGTGTCAGGTGATTTAGCTAATACTATTTCAAAGTGAGTTCTTGATGACAGTAGAGATGAGTTAGTTTGGACCTCCTTTTTAGTATCTCTTAAATGAAAATGACAATCCTGCAATGAAAAAACTGCAAATGACCTATACTATATTTTTCTTGTCCTGATTACTTTGGCACATTTATATGAAAATATGTGAAAACACTTGATTCATTTAAGAGATTTGTTGCTAAAAAAAGCTATCTTTAGGTAACTTCCACTACCTACTGGCTAGTATTTTATAACTTCTACAAAGAGTCAAATATGGAGAGACTTGACTAGTTCAAGAGGAATAATCATTTTGAGTAATAGTGTAAGAGATGCATGTGCTTTTGTATGTCAGATACAATTAACTATTTTATCTACTAGTAATTAGTTTTATTCACTAATTTGACATATTTTAGGGAACCATCTCCTGTAAAGGCTGTAGGGTGGTTGTCTTCTTATAAGATCTTATAATTATATATTGTTGCTTTTTTTTTTTCATGGTCCTTTATTCAAATTGAAATGTCCTTCCAAATTGTTCAACACAGTTCTTAAATTAACTATCCAATCAAGATAGGTGTTAAGTTATACAAAGCTTAGCTGGAGAGAATCTCTCACCTCAAGCCCTGACAATCAGTTGGTGAGGAAAATTAATATAACTCATATAATGTAAAGATGAAAATGTCATGTATATTAGCATAGAGTATGAGAGAAAATATTGATATACTATATTAAGTTATTGATAATCATAGTGATATTCAAACTGAATTGTAAAGAATAGTGAGGATTTTCACAAATAGAGGTTGGGGCAAGGAGAAATGCTTAGAGCAATAGCAATGGCAGTAATTGTGTAGAAATGTGAAATGTTTAGAGTGTTGGGAAGATTAAGTGATCTGATTTAGAAATAGAAAGTTTTTGTAAGTGATCAGATTTTCTTGAATATGAGTTGTAGCCTAGTGAGGAAAATCTATTTTATTATAAAGGTTTAGTTATTCTTCAAGTAGTCAAAGATTCTTGGACTGTGGATTTTCTAATCATGCCAGACTTTGAGAATATTCATTAAATACAGAAAATATGCTTAACAGAGTAAAACATATAAGTTTTTGTAAAAAATTATGAGGTAAAACTTACGGACTGCTAAAGGAGTGTGATATTGATGGGTAGATGCCCTTGTCTATATAACATAGTAGGGTGTAAGGAACTAAAAAAAATGCACAATTAACTATAGAAGATTCATCTATTTTTATTTAAATACAAAAAGCTAAAAATGCAGGCAGATTATAATTTGTGACTGAATATAATGAGATTAACTATATGTTTTAGAACACTTGTTTGAAAAAAAAAGTTTCATTTCAAGTCAGCAGTCTAGACATACCTTCCACTGATTAGACATATGCAGTGATTTTTTTAGGAGAAAGTAAAAATTTTAAATGTGATTGAGGTCAAGTTTTACTTGAGTCAAAATTCCTTTGATCACTTATGTGCTCTGATTCTCTTATTTGTCCAAAACCTTATCTGACTAAATTGATCTTGAATTTAGGCATATTTCCTTTTGTCTATTTCTAGACAGTTTTTATGCAATACTTTTTATCATCTACTTTTTTTTCAAATTTTCTAATCTGTACCATCCTACTGATTTAAGCATTTATTTCTCCCCTTCCTTATTTCTATCTTGATTCTTCTGTTCTGAATTACATCTACCTAACCTTAACCTACTGCTGCCTTTGAACTAGAGAAGTGCTTCTACCTCATTTGTATATAATATGATACACTGTAAATAAGTTTCAAAATAGAATAAAGATTTAAAAAAAACACCAATTCTGGGTAATCTCTAGCACTAGTCCATCTCCTTGGTAACTTTTCTGTGTAAATAGACTGAGTGAACGTATTGGAATGGAATTATACAAGAATAAGGAACACATTTAGATGCTCAGTATATAGAACAGGGATAAGAGTACACTTTAGGGGAAACATAGCTTATGAAAGCAACAGCTATCATAATTCTATTCAGTGTTCTAGGAATTAATCAAAGATAATGAATGTTAGTTCTGGAGGACACTTAAAGGCATCACTTGATGCAATCATTGCAAAGCAGTATGTGCTGGGACACAGATTCATGGCATATAAAAGTTCTGGTGGTAGTCTTATATAACCTAACCCTGTACTATTTGAAATCAATGACCACTTTTACATTTCTAGCTCTACTGAATTGTGTCTAAATCTCTATACAGTAAGTAATGAATAATGGAGTAATGGATAATGGAGTCATGAGAATTACTGGTATCAAAAATAATAATTATCTCAACCTTAATTTTAAACCCTTTTTTTTTACATGTACTTTATGATGAATTTAAAACAAAGTGAATTATTTGAAATAGCAGTGTTCTCCATATAGCTCATACAATTCCCAGTGGATGGTATTTATGTTTTCTTGAATGACAGTCAACATGGTAGAAATTTAGTTAGAAGAATTTTAGGTCAAAGATCTTGGATATGAGTGACATTGGTGGCATAAAGAAATGATCAGGGAATAAGTTTCTTTGAACTTTGCCAGTAAATTTTTAAAAATCAGAAGGCTTATAAAGTAACTAAAAGAAAGGTTTGTCAAACGCAGTTATATTCTAGAAAAATCAAAATGATGCAATAAATGGAGGAAAAAGAAATGATTTGGGTTTACCGTTAGTGGTAAAGAGAAATATTTAATTTTCTTCTGTTTCATTTACTTTTTCCTGAAGTATTTTAGGATCTCCAGAGTTACCAAGATAGTACAGAATTTCCATATACTCTGCATCTAATCATTCACAGTATTAACTTAAAATCTGTACATTTATCAAAACTAAGAATCAAACATTGGTAAATGCTATTAACATACCCCACAGACTTATACATCACAAGAATTTTTGCTATTTATATATGTGTGTGTATATATATACCGATATATATATCATTATATCACTATATATATAATGAAATATATATCACTACACACACACACACACACACACACACACATATAGTGAGAAAGTTAATGGTTGTTTCACTCTTTTACCTGTGACTTTCTTTGTTGAGGACACTACCCTTTCTCTAATGTTTCCTTGTGTCACTTTTGTCATAAATTAGCTTCCACATAATTATGGTTTGATTTCTGGAGTCTTAATTGTGTGTGTTTCTGTTTTTATTCAAATATCACTCTGTTTTGCTTACTATGCTTTGTAGTATGCTTTGTTTAGGAGTTGATACCTCTATTTTCCTTTTATGTCAAGATTGATTTGGCTATCCAGGGTCTGTTTTGATTCCAGATAAATTTAGTAATGTTTCTTCTGTCTCTTTGAGAAATGCCATAGAAACTTTGATAGGCATTGCAATGAATCTCTGTTGCTTTGGGTAAGATGACCATTTTTATAATGTCAGTTCTCCCAATCCATGGACAAGTAATAAGAAATATATTTCCATTCCTTTTCTTGACTTCCATTCTTTGTAACAATGTCTTAAGTTTCCATTTTACAGGTATCTACCTCCTGTGTTAAAATTCTGAGTATTTAATTCTTCTGATGCAATTGTAACTGGGATTGTTTTTGATTTCTTTCTTTTTTAGTTCATTTTTTGCATATATGAAGGCAACTGATTTTTGTCTATTGATTTTAAATCTTCACTGAACTGAATTAGTTTTTAAATTAGTCATTTAGTGGAGTCTTTAAGGTTTTCTTTGTATTTTATCATATCGTATATACAGTTTTTTTCTTCCTTTTCAATTTAAATTATTTTCATATCTTTCTTTTGCCTAAATGCTTTAGCTAGCACTTCCAATACTATATGTAGTAGTAATGATAAATGTGAACGTTTCTCCTTTTGCACCAGATCTTAGAGGAAATGCTTTCAGGTTTTCATTATTAAGTAAGAATCTTTGCTCTGGATAGTTCATATATGGCTCTTATGTTTAAATATGTTTCTTCTTTACCCAATTTTGTGATTTTTTTTTATCATACATGGATGTTGAATCTTATCAAATGCTTTTCTTTTACCGTCTGGAAGGCACATAAGTAGATAATATAAATGGAGAATACTATTCTGGGAGTTCAATTATGAAGTTTGGATGTTATAATTTATGGTTCTATGTTGATCTTTATATCAAGTGCAGTGTCAGGCATAAAAGTTGTTAAGTCTAAGAATGATATATTATTTGTGAATAATAATTCCAATACTAGTGTAATAAAATTAATTTTCAGATTTTGAACAGTGCTGTGATCTAAGTTTTGAAGTTTTTTAAAATTATGCAGAAATAAGAGCATATGAAATGGAATATTAGCCATAAAGATGTTGGAAATTGTTGACTCAAACAAACAAGATTTGAAGTTCATATGCTCTCTTTAAATAATGGGATTGAAGTGAAGTCGGATTTAAAGAAAACAAAATAGCAGCTTTCATTAGCAGGTGTGGATATTGTCTAAAAATAAAATAATATAAGGTATTCTTAGGATTATGATTAAGAACTAAGTTACTCTAGATAATTTGGATTAATAACTAGATTAGTGAAAATATATATTTGACCATTTGCTTGATTAATTTATCATCAAAAATCTAACACTGCAGCTTTGTAAAAATTGTATGGTTAATAATGAGATGAAAATTTAAAAGAATTAAATGTAAAGTTAAAGTTTCATAGGAACACAGTGATCATTTATTTTAATTTGTTTGCTCATATTTGGGTTTTTAATGTCTTTCGTTCTCAACAGCCTAATAAAATGCCTTGACATCCTCTAGCCTCATAAAATGCATACATCAGACACACACTGCTAATAATATTTCTCATCTTTCAGAATGTAATGTTTTAATCATTAAAAAATAATAAAATGAGAGGAGATATGACCTTGTATAGGATATGATGACTCATTAATTCTCAGATACCAGTAATTTGTTTAAATCAAGGGGACTGAACATAAATACATAAAATAATTGAGAGGTTTAAGAAAAATTACAGTAACACACTAGTAATGAATTTTTAATTCATGAAAATTTTAATAGAAACATAGAAAAAGCTTTTCAAAATTTATGTTGAAATATACTCAGCTGTAATTAATTTCCTACATCACTAGAGCAAGTAAGTTTTGGCTTTGTGGACATTAGGAAAAATTCTGATTGCTAGGACCATATAGATTACATTTGACTCCTTATGTATAGCATGACAGGAATAAAATGAATTTAGATGTGTCATAATAAAATGACTTTATATTAAAAGTTATTTAGATGTATTTTAATATTATTTTATATTTGATGATATCTAATTTGTGTCCTGTTGTGCATTATATACATTTGAATGAAAGTAAAAAATAATTAGATTATAGCACATAAGCTTGAATTTAAAATTTGAGAAAACTTATTTTTCCTTATTTAAAGATTATTAGCATTATTCTGGATATTGTAAATTTTATAAATAACCTCACAACATTTTTCTTTACATCATATTTAATAGTCATATGTTTAGTGTACTGATACTCATTTTTTTGTTGAGGTGTTGGAGACTATAATTCAGTGTTGGTTAAATAAATTAAATTTATAGTCATGTGTGAAATACACATTAAAAAGAGAAATCCATGATTTTTCATAGGTTACTCATCATATGGCTTTTATTTCAGTATGGTGTGATAACTAAAAGGATCTGTGCTTCTATTTAAAGTGCGCTAATTGTAAAGTTCTGTACTTCTATTTTCAAGGAAGTTTACGTAAATGCTTGTACTTTTTGTTTTAAATGAAATGGATAAGAATAGCTGTCAAATAATATTGTCAAATTTTCCTTTTTTCCTTTCATATTAATGATAATTTCTTCCTTCTCTTGTATACATAGCCTATATTCATCGTTACATAAGCATAAAGATACTGACAAAATATCGGATTAAACATCTAAATTCAAACCACTTATTTAGACAATATAAAAACTTATAAACCATGGAGAATTTATTATTAAATATTCTAAAGCACTCAGTTTTACAAGATTGTATTTTTAAATTGAAAGTCAGAATGTTTAATTCTTTATTCCTTCATTGTGTGCAAAATGATGTTGGGCCAAAAATCAAGATAACTTCTGTAATGTTTATGTATCTCATTTTCCTTATATCAGTTCATTTGTTAGACATTCCCACTATCAGAATCTACAGCTGCTCTCTAAGTGCCTAAAGTATTTCAACTGTTCTCTTTTTGAAGATTTGATATCGCTGGAGTCATATTAAAAATCGGGCTGAAGGAGGCCAGTACAAAAAAAAGTCCATTTTCTGTGCTCTTTAAGCTGTATCTGACCTTTAGACTGGGCAAAACCATAAATATCCTAAGACAATAAGAATCAGGATGTCTTATTTCTTATGACTGATGAAGAGAACTGTACCTTTATCTTGTGACCCCTCCATTTGACCATTTTATCCCATCACTCCCCACTCCATTCTCCTTTTTCCTTCTATAAGAACCCCCTGACCTGGATCCCTTCTTAAATATATTTTTATTTCTGCCTATATATGTGTGATGTAATTGCAATTATATAGTATTTCCAAAGAAATGCATGTCAGCTTGCCCACTATCCTTGGTGGTCTCTTATTCAAAGGTAACATCAAATACTTAATGAATTAGATCCAATTTCCTTTAGATTTCAAATATCAACTTATATTTGCCTCATTCAAATTGTGTTTTCAAACTGGTGTCTAAGATTCTCCTAAGACCACAGTTTTGATCAAAACCTATAACCTTGATTCACTTATATTTAGAATATTCTCCAATGAACAGTAGCCCTTAGAGTCCTTTAAGACCCACTTCACTGAAACCATTTTCCATTCCCCCCTCACTGAGTTGCTTCAGCTCTTCCAGGGATTCACCCTAATAAAGTTGTTATAATATTTTATGTACACAGACTCATAGGAAATGAGAGTTAAGAAAAACATTAGAAAGTTAGAAAGAAAAAAACAGGAAACATGATCTTACCTATAGATGGACTATAGGAATAACAAACAAAAGGACAAGGAAAAGTGAAAATAGGTTGACAGCAGAGCTGGCCAGGAAGCTAAGGAGGGGGTGAGAAGAGTATAACAGGGGAGGGTCACAAAAAGAACAAAATGAGATGCACTGGTGATAGGGTGGAGGGAGAACCCTGGAAAATATAGTAACATAATATATGTGTGTGTACGTATATGCATACATAAATATGTAAACAACAAAATGATTAATAAAAATTAAAGAGCAGCAATTTTCTGGGGCTGAGTGTGGTATGAGATTAACTAGGTGAGGGCACAAGGAAAGTTTCTGGGGCAGTGAATTGCTTTACAGTTTGATTGTGGCACAGGTTATGTATTTGCCAAAATTCATTGAACTGTATACTTAAAATGGATGTATTGTATACACTTGATAGTTATTGATTTTTAGAACTTCTAAAAAATAAAAGAAAAGAACATTAGAGAACGTTTAGTACAATGCTCTAACATGTAGATGTAAACTACATCTTCAAATATGAAATGGCTTTTAAATAGTGGTTAGAATTCACTTTATCTCACCTTCCAAATGAAGAATGAAATCTTCTCTAAATTCAAGATGAGTTTAGTGATGGCATCTGATCTGCTAGTGACAAAGGGTTTGATTATTCTCCCACATCACAAGAGCAGTAGTGGGGCACTTTTTCTCAGACCCAGACCATGTTTCTATTCCTTTGCGTCATGGTGCAGTCAGATGGAGAAAATATATCACTTTTTCAGAAAATAAGAGGGTAAACTACATTTTTTCTGAGTTCACCATAAATATGCACAGTTATTTTATTACATATAACACTGATTTACTTTTTCACTTAGTCTTCTCTGATGGTCACTCTATATTACATATCTCAAATATTTTCTTATTTAATCTTTAGTATCCATTTTATGTCTAACTGGTTAAATTTCTCATAATGTTTTTCTGAATTTTGTTTTAAATCTGATTAACATTTCAAATTTATCTTGTATCACTTTGACTCGATGTCTTCCATTTGCTTCCAAGTTTTTGACTTTCTGTATCATGATGATTTCAAACTCTGTATCTTATTAAAAGATAAAATTTCCTATAGCTTTGTGGTTGCATTATGGAGAATTGTCTTTCCTTATGGTTTTATTCACCTAAGGTCCAAGTTGTCGTATGTTGTGTCTTTTGTCTGACATTTTTTTTGTTATTGATCTTAGACATTTTAGGTACTTTTACCTTTCCAGCAAGTGATACTGTTGTTGTTGTTTTCTTCCATATGATTTGGAATGCTTGACCTTTCTAGGATTATACAAGCCTGAGATTTGATCTTCCAGCTGCTACCTTGAGGTTTGAATGGCTTTGGAGAAGTAAAGCTGCTGGTGTGAATAAGGGAAGTGTAGCCTTATGTTTATGGCACGGCCACTATCCTCCTTTCTGGGATTCAAAAGCTGAATCTTTGCATGTTTTCTGTGAATTTTACTCCTGAACTAATTCACTGAGTACATCCCCGATCCTCCCACTCCTCTGAAGTGTTTCATCTACCTTAAGGATGCATGCCTCCCTACTGTTCAGCTCTTCTCTTCCTGGGGCTGTAGGCCATGTAGCTTGGCATTTTGTATGACAGGCACCTACCGCACACATAGTCTTCAGCCTCTCTATTCACCCATCACTGTTCCCTGACTTCTGAGTATTGGTGGCTGTGACATTATCAACCTAGTGCCTGATGTCATAGGTGTTCTAGTTTGACTCCGCCAGTGAAATTCTGGGTGCAGTAATCATCTGGGTAACCAGATGATCCAGATGATCCTCTGGAAGCAAAGCAAGGAACCTCTTCTGAGACCATGTCCCCTAGTAGCTAATATCTGTGGGCTGTATTTCAGAAACTCTCATAGTAATATTAAATAATTTCCCTCTGACTGAAATTTGGTACTAACATTTCCATGTATGGTGTCTACCTGTATATTTCATCTAGTAAAGTATTAATTTTAACAATAGTGCTTTTGTATTTACTTATTCCCAGCAGAAATTTTTATATTTTTGTCATAAATTAAAATTATCTTATTCAGTTATTTTTTCATTCCATATTATATATTTAAGAATAATTACTAAGAATTATATTATTTTTTATCTTTGTGGAGTTCTATGGTATAAAAATGTCAATTCAACATAGTTATTTAATTTCTATGCATTCAGTGAAATAGCAGCTTTCATTAGCTGGTTTTCACAGTCAAAACTGTTGCTTCTCTTCCCACAACTCTAATTCAAAATGCAAGCTGCTCGTTTGCAAACAGAAATTGGAACTTGCCAATTATGTTAACCATCATTTATAAAAATCTCTTTAAAGTCTCATGAGCTAAAGAACAATTGTAGTTTTTTTCTTATGCCTTATATAAACATCTATTTCTGAAAATATTGTTTATTAGTTACTTATAAATTTCATTTCAATAGAACTGTGAAGGCATTTTTCAAAATCATTATTTTTAGTTAATAGAATATGCATTATTAAATTTAAAGAATTTAACTAGTTTTGCCCATGAATCAAACTAATTTAAAGGTTCCTTAGTTGAGTAAAGTGATTCATTACTCTACAAAAGCTTAAATGACTCTACTGTATTCTATAATGACTGTCCCAGAAATTTGCTAGTAATAGCTTCAGTTCATAATGTTATATCCCAGAAGTATTTAAGATGATGTACATCACTAATTCAGTAGAGTAATGTGAAAAAAATTTAGACTATTGTTCTTTATGTAAGTCTTGAGTAATATAATCTTATTAACACCAATGATGCTTTTCTCTTAATATTTGTTATATAGTCAGTGTCATTATGAAATTTATTATCTTTGTTTCCTAGTTATACCAACTATGGTTTATAAGTAAGCCTTATTGTCAGTCTTTTAAACATATCTTTTGGCAGCAAAGAAAAATACATGCATGCAATAAAATGTGATATTTTCTAAGTCCATTCTTAGCACTGCATCTTTAAATCTAAGTAAACGCATGAAAGCATAAATTCTATGAAAACTTTCCTTCATTTTCCTAAAAGAAAGCCTACTCAGAAAAAGAATAGACAATTAAAATGAAATGTTTTGCATGTCTGCTCAAATTTTTGCCTAAAAATATTTGTCTAAACTAATTTTTCTATATTCATTGTATATTTTGATACTTATCTTAGTATATTTAAAATAATGGTTTTTATTTTATTTTATTTTGGAATTAAAGCTGCAAATTATTCATTTCACTTCCAAGGAATTTCAGAAATCTAATGTAATATTCAGTGAGTCTATGAAGTGACATTAACTTTCAATAAAATAAACTTTCACTAAGTGAAATAATTCTTGCAGGTTTTGAAGTAAAGTATAATGTCTTCAATGACAAGTGATTTTCAGTATGTTTAGGATTCTGATTTACAGTTTGATCTAAGATGCTGCACTATTTTTCTACTTGTAGCAGTCATAATCAGACCTGACCTCCATAACTATGAACACCTCAAAAGTGAATTTAGAAGTGGGTGTACATTTCAAGTGATAAATTATTCTACCAAATTCTCATAGACTTTGGCCTCTATTTTGTAGTGTTTGCACCTTTAGAATGCTATCAAAAAGGTCAGTTCAAATACGATTCACTGTTAGTGAGAAGAATTAAAGTAAGTTTGGCCATTATCATTTAAGGAATTTGTGATAAGAAAAATAAGCAAGAATATGTTATTTAAAACTCCAAAGAAATAGAGGGTCTGGGAATTCTTTATCAACTATTAAGGCATTTCTCAAATATTTCTATAGGTTTAGAACTAGATAGAGGCTGAAAAGGAAATGTTAGTCATGCCATTCAAGAAATTGGAGAGTATAATACTACAAACTCTATGAGCTGGCTTAAGCATTTGGAGCATTACATATAAAAATGTTTCAGTTGTGCTATTAAAAAATTGTCAACCTTAGAAGTTTCCTCAATCCTAGTGTGCCTTCATTTCTTCTGCCTTTTTCCTCTTTCTATAAAATGTTTCTGATCTTAATGTAAAACACTTATTCTCATTGTTTAGCTAATCTTTTGTAGCCAAAGTTTATGGTGTTACAGAATTTGAAATAATCAATAAATGGGAAGATATAGTAAAGAAAAATTACATTATAAGAAGTCAAATATCAGCAAATAACACTTTGAATTCCTTGGGATATGTGATATTTTTAAACAAAAGATTGTCAGGAAATACTAAGTTCAACTACTTTTATAGGAATTTAATATCATCTGGTAGCTTCCTATTATTACAAAGGGATGTTTCATAAATAATAAGTATGTAGATGTAAATATCCTCATTTTACATATGAAAACATAAATAATAAAATGAGTAAATATTTGATATTCTTTTCTGCTTCCATCTTATAAATAATTGTTTGGTATAAGAAAACAAATATTAGATCTTCACAGTCCATAAATTTAGGGAATTATAGATGGACATTATAATGTATACATGGTTATAAGGTGTTGAGTTATAAGGTGTTGAGTTGAATGTATGAATTAAACTAAATCACAAAACAAATGATAATCAAAGGAAGAGGTGAATTTCTCAGCAGTCAGTAGAGTACCAAGACCAGATAGGAAAAATATGTGCATTAGAACCTATCAAAATTATTAATAAATTTAAAGGAAGAGTGTGTTTATAAAAAACAACATGTTTATTACAGGAAAAAGCAAAATAATATAGAAGCTTAGCAAAAAAAAAGAAAAAGAAAAAACATTAAAGGTGATTTTAAAACATTGAAAGGTGCATTTTCAACCCTAGCTATAACTGTGGGTCTGTTTTCCAAGAGGTGATTATATCTGATATGAAAAACATGTTTTTTTAAATAAAATCTATATATGTAGCTTTGTTGCACTAAGATGTCTATTCTTCCCCACACTGGTCCATACTTGCTAAGGAAATGGTTAGATATAATTTAGTTCTACTAATGTCTTTTCACAACTTTTTTTTTGTTTAACTTTAGAAGGTAAGTTTTTAAAGAATAAATTCACACTTTTATACATTTTTGTTTCTACTTATTATAATAGTAACATGAGTCACCTTTCTATGAATAGCCAAAAATGGAGCTAGAAAACATTGCTTCTATCTATGGAATATGAAAACACTAGTGATTTATTTCACACAAAAAATTAAACATTGGCATCCTAATGTGTTTGTAATATAGAAGATAAAAATGAGAGAAACTCTTTAATAAAAGTTGACATCTTCATCAGTGTAGTTGCTTTATTAGTGCTTCATTTTGAAAAGTTTCCAAAAATTAGATCTTTATAAAAATATATCCTGACCTTAACATTATGGATTCATGTCTTTATTTGTATTATGACTTCTAACTAGGGAATAATACCATTATATTCAATGAGAATCTGCAAGAAAGGATACTAAAACATGCTATAGAGTGTGGCAATATGAGTAACATTATGTTCCAAGCCATCAGGCCTCTTAATTCTACAGGACAGTTTTACTGTTCACAAGTCATAGTCAATCCTTAGACTGTCGATACAAAGATTTATAGAAAATCACTACCTAAGCACACAGGTCCTCTGGTGTAAAAAATTATCTGTTTACTATACCACAAATCAGATCCACTGGGAGACTGCCTTCTTGTTATTTTGCTTGTTTTTAAAGACTACACTGGCTCAATCCTGTTCAGAAAGGAAATCTAAATCTCTCAGTAGTTTCACAGCAAAAAAGAGACACTGGGAACTCTCCAGAGGACTTTGAGTGATGAGTGAATATCAATAGATTTCCTTTTAAAGAAAATACTCCATGTATGAGAACTTTACTGACATGTAGCAGACTTATCATGTTTTCTCATATTTATATTAAGTAATAATGTATTTTATAGACATGGCTTTATCTTTGAAAATGATTCATCTTCACTTTCGTTTTTGAAAAAAATGATTCACTTCCAAAATAGAAAATCATATATATTTTTCTTCTCAAATTATTTTTGACTGATTTGATTTTAATTTTTTAGATATTAATTTATGTAAAATACTATGTTAACATTTTTACAGATAGATAGTGCAGAAAGTAATCAAGAGGGCCTATATACAGGCATGATCAGCTGCATTATGATTATCAACTCAGAAAGAAAAGTAGATAGGTAAAACTGAGCAGAATCCCACTTGATAAATATGAAACTGGTTTGTAGTTAATTAATCCAATTGGAAAGAATAGTTCTTATGAGTTATCAGTAGCTACAAAGCATAAACACTGGGATACATATTGGGCTCACTTTATTTCAAGTAATCATAAATACCTTTGAGATTTTTCCTAAATACAGAGCAGAGCAATCCCATGGTTCCATCATGGCTAACCAATTAGGAAAGCTGCAGTAAGATACTGATACATACTTACATAAGATATAGTAGAAATAGATGTAGCATGGATGATGTTTGAAGCCATCAGTGACAAGTGAACCTCATAAGAACTAGTTTGCTAAAGTCTGACCAGTTATGCTAGTACCGGTGACTTGACTGCTAGTCACAGTGGAAAACAATGTATTAGTTTAGGATATTGATACAGCTGAACTCATAAATACCTACTGAGTAAAAATGATGAAGACAATAGAAGTAGAAATTGTTGGTCTCAGAAATTTTTCATAAGGCTACTATTGGGAAAATGCAATCTGTTTTCCTTCAAGGGAAATAATTTGGCTAAAGGAAAATATAAAAAACATTTTAGGTTATGGTAAGACTGATAAAACTGGAAACAATATATTTGCAGAGGATTTATACATTTTCTATGATTTTCTAATACACAGAAATGATAAGATTGATCCAACTATATTGTGTGTTTTGGTCACTAGATGTAACCAAAGGAACACTAGACAATATACCTATTAAAGGATCTCCCACTTCCCATCTACCATAATACTAAAATCACTAGTGAATATCACCATTATGAATGGACATCTGCCATAGAATGTTAAACTGATTGTTAAATGCATTAAAATCACATAATGACAATAATATAGAGTGAGTATAACTATTTAATTAGTGTAAGATGATACCTTCACCTTTTATGGAATGTCTCCATTTGTAATTCACTGAAGAGTCCACACTGAGGAAATAAAGGAACAGACACTGATATCACTATTTTCTCTATTAGTTTTGTAAATCATTAATAATGCAGAGGAATCTATTTCTGAAAAGGTTTAACTGAACTTTAACAATGTACTTTGAATAATATTTGAGGAAGTTCAAAATGATAAATTTTGCAATTATTAAAATTTTTGCAATGATTAAAAATTTAAAATTAATATTATTACTGCACTTAATATTGTTAAGTGTACCACTGGAGAAAAAAAATATCATTCAGAGCAGGTGTTACCTTTTGACCTAATTTACCCAACTGAATAGTTTATTAACTTAAAATTTTTAGTGAATCACAGAAGGAAAAATCAAGCTTTCAAAAATGAAGCCCTGATAAAACTAATTCTATTTTTAAATGTTTCTAACATGCAATGTTTCTCTTTCTAGGAGTAAATATCATTTAATTTGCAAAAAATAATTTAAAGGTCACAGATTCTATTTTTTTTTTCCTCATTGACACCTTTGTGTATTCATCTCATTGTTTGACTGTTTACCTCATCCATTCAGTAATATAAATTCTTTGGCATTTAGCTGGATCTTTTTTCTCTTGTGGTTTGAAGTTCTTTCTCTTTTTTAATTAGATTGACCTTTTGGTTCGCTTGAATGCCCTCAACCTGACAAAGAATAACTGTTCTCTTCTAAGGCAACCAGAACTGAACAGAGAATGAGTGAAAACACTGACATACAATGAGAATTTTTGATGCAGTGATCTGGGTGTTATAATTATATAATCTTTACTCACATAGAGAAATACCTGGCATTGCACAATTCTCAGAACTTTAATGTAATAAGCTACTTCTCATCTTCCTATGTGGACACTTTTACGATGCTCCTTAAAAATCTAATGCCTTTGGAGTATTTTTAAATATGTAGTAACAATTGACCCATCTTAACTTCTAAAACCTAGAAAATATCATTGGAGAAATAAAAAAATCTGAAGATTCTGATATTCTATTATTGTATGCGTGTGCATGTCATAAATATATATTCATTTTAAATGAATATATTTGTATACTTTTTTCTTTTATAAAAGTAAACTTAGCATTTAGAACTATAACTGTTTAATAAGGTCTAGTCCATACTGTCCAATTATTCAATGCACTATAAGATATAAATATACAGTAATAAAATATATTTCTCATAATATGTAACTCATACAAAATTATGAGACTAAAAAATAATCAGTCCATTTCAACTAATGTCTATGGGTCAAAACTTGAGACAGCATAGGTAGGAGTTTTTTCTAAAATCTTGTGTTTAAAAAAAAAAGTTAAAGCAATACCAATGTAAGTGACTTATTACTCCCCAAAAGAAAGGTCACTTTAAAAATATATGTGATGGTTATGAACTGATTGGAGAACACTCCATTATTTCTGAATTATCAGTTACCAATTTAATGTGTTTGGTGAACTTAGCTTGAAAACAGGAAATACTATAATTGAATCTTAAGGTTGGTAAAGCAATTTTAAACAAACACTAATGCAAAGGCATCCTGTTCAAATTTTTGAGCAATATCGAATTATACCTGAGTTACTAAACAGAAGACAGAAAAGAGCAGAAATCTGGAGAAAGAATTTAATTATTTTAAAAGTAACATATAGACATTGATGCCAAAAAAATAATGTGTAATAGGAAAGTAATAAAATTATATCACAAGCTCCACAATATAAAGCACTGAAAATCACACAAACAAGTAGGAATACTGGGGCATTCAAATTTATTCATGATCTAGTTCTGAGTGAACATATACCCAGAAAGATACTGTATAGTAATCCCCAATATGAATGTGCAGGTATGTATTCTATCTATCTATCTATCTATCTATCTATCTATCTATCTATCTATCTATCTATCTATCTAGATATATATATGTATATATATGAGTGTGTGTATCTACTTTTGAGATGTAAAAAAGTTTACATACTTAGGAAACAGTGTTTGTATGTTATAAATTGCATTTGAAGATAAAAGAATTATAAACAAAAGTTATAATTGTAGAAAAAAAAGTAGGTAACAGGCTTTGAAGGACTTTGTACTGTTTAAATAGACACAAGTGATTACAATATTAAGAATTCTGCAATGATCCTTTCCTTAATAAAGGAGAATACTGCAATAAAATAATGGTAATAATATTAGTAACATCAAATACCATAACACAATTAATATGTGCTTGATCATTTAAAGAAAGTTAAAGATGCTTATCTATGATATTAAGACACAGCATCTCTTTAGAGAGATGTGAAGGTGTCTTAGTGTAAATAGGATTGTCTTTTCAGGAAAAGATCTGAGGATATAGTCAGGAAAGGATATATACCCTGAGGATATATTTCAGGAAAGGATCTGAGGATATAGTCACATAAATAATTTATATAGTTATCTTATTGCACATACACACATGAAGCACTTAAGGTAGATAATAGAACTTAATGTAAGACCTAAAATTGTAAACTCATAGAATAAAAGAAATTCTTAGAGAAAACTTGTGAGCTTGAGGCAAGCAAATGTATCTTGATGCCAACAAAATAATTATAGTTCATGAATAAAAAGTTGATTTAGACATTATTAAAATTATTCTTTGACATTTAAAAATATATTGAGACAATTAAAAAACAAACCAGAGTTTGAGAAAATATTTGTATTTAATTATCTGATAAAGAGTATGTGTGTTGAAAAATTAAATACCTCTTACAGTTCAATAAGATGGAAAGAATCCAATTAGAAAATTTAAGATAAAAAATTTCAAAGATTTTAATAAACATTTCAACAGAAAATGTATTCAAATTGCAAATAGGGACATCAAAAATGCTCAACAGCATTAGTTTTTAGGGAAATGAAAGAAACACAATGTCATAACCACTTTAAAAAATACTGAGCAGACTGTGAAGAAAATGTATTCTCATTATTTCCTTATGGGCATGTCAAATGTGCCAGCCAGTTTGAGTATAATTTGACAGTTTATTAAAAAGGTAAAACATAAATTAATCATACAAGCCAGTAATTTAAGGCTTTTTATCCAAGAGAAAATGAAAGCATACATTAACACAGTCCTGTATGTAAATTTTCATAGCAACATAATTCATAGTAATCAGAAACTGGAAATAATCCAAACATATATCAGTTGATGAATGGATCAAGAAAATGTAATATATTCATACAGTACAATGTTATTCAATAAATAAAGGAAAAAGTACTGAGATATTCCATGTCACAGATAAATATCAAAATATTATGCTAATTTAAAAAGTCATATACAAAGTATGACATATGATATGATTCTTTTAAGATGAATGTCTAGAAAAAACAATCTTTAGAGACATAAAGTAGATTAATTGTCGTCACCGTGTAAGGGGATGGAACATAACTGCAAATTTGTTTCAGGGACCTTTCTGGGTTGATGGAGGTATTCTAAAGTTATAATATGGCTATGGATGCACAATTCTGCAAATCTACAAAGTCAGTCCTTTATATAATTAAATATTGTCTCTGTTGTACTCAATTTTTTCCTGATACCAGAGTCAGAAAAATGAATCACATTTTCCATTATTTTACATGATAATAAATTCCACCACCACTTTTATACTACATTGTGATAGAATGTATAACCATTGCAATGAGGCAAGAAAAAAAAAAAAACTCGTGTGGACTCAAGAAAAAGAAATAAAATTCTCAGCATTTTAAAATGGCATGCATAATCAGCTATTTCAGTGAAAATGATAAAAGTAGGAGATATTAAAACTCCATGGGTCAACAAAAGCAAATAATCAGCTGGGAGCACTGTCAGAATAAACTATTTTGAATTTGGGCATCTAACAAAAAACTTGCAGTAACCAAGAGACTGTTTAAAAAAGAAAAAAAAGGCTGAATTTTAAGAATTAGCTCTGCGGCATTGTTGTGTCTTCCCATCTTTAGAGAACCTTGAAGACAAAATCCTGTACACAAAGAGAGCAATAGACCTTGTTCTCGAGAGTTGTAGTTGTGTTATGACTTGTCTGGTAATTGCCTGAAGGATCTCTGAAGATTTTTTCTGTCTTGGATCGATCCAGAACAACATCTGTTGAAAGTATTTAAAGATAAACTACAATGGCCACTGACACTTGTTGACTAGGGATAACAGTTGGGGCATACAATATGCAGAACAGCTAGCTTGATTAGGAACATGCTTGGAAAAAACCTACATACAGAAGAATTGGGCTTTGAAAATGTCTCATGTATTGTATGGAATTTCAATGGACAAGTATATGCAAGGACTAAATGCATTTGTAGAAAAGGTCTTTGAACACCCTAGTTTACACTTTGTCCTGCAGGATCCACACGAACAGGACCTGAAGAGTAAGCAACAGCTGTAAACTGAGTGTCTCTCAATCTGTAAATATTGGGAGAAAGTTTTTTGTTTATTTACTTCTAGCTATTTAAGGATTTTTTTATATTATTAGTAGTTGATTTCTAAGCTGATAAAACAAATTTTAATGGATACATATAATAAAGTTCAGACTTTATAAAAGGAGGTCAGGAATATCACAATACAAAGAACAAGTGGAAAAACAGATGTTGGCAAAATTGAAGTACCTGATTTCCAAAGTGACCAAATTATTAATATTCACAGTGTCAAGATTTTAAAAGCAAAATAATATGAGGCATACAACTAAGGGAAGGATGAGCCATGTTGAAAAACAATCAATTGTTCTGAGTCTTACTAAGGAATAATTTAAAACCATAGGAAAGAAACAGGTAAATGGGAAACATACTCAATTGAGAGTGATAATAAATAATATAGAAAAAGGAACAAAATAAAATTTTGGATTTATAAACTAATGAGATGAAATATCTACACAAGGTGTCAACAGAAAAATTTGAAAAGTCAAAAGAAAAGATCAACTATCTGGAAAATGGGTAAGTTGAGCATATTCAATCTAAATGGCAGAAAGAAAAATACATTTAAAAATGAATAGAATGACAAAAAAATATCTGTTTCATCATCAGGTATGAAAATTATTGCATACTGGATTTTGTAGAGAGGACAGATCAAAAAAGCCATAGATAAATTTGAAGAATTAGTAGATGACATATTTAAAAGCTGTCAGATAAGAGTTCTATATCTGCAAAAGTATCTGCAAAAGTATCAAAGATGGAGTAATTATGGTATCCCTAGCGACAACAGAGGGAACTCATTGCTAGCTGATTTTTTTCAATGAAAAATCCTAAAGAGAATTCTTCAGGGCAAAATGAAATGATAGTAGATAGTAATTTGATGCTATATGGAGAAATAAATAATACCACAAAGTGGGACATACATAGGTAATATAAAAGTCAATACTCTTGTGTCTATGGTTTGTCATTCATTTTACCTATATGATTTTAGAAATAAATGCATAAAGTGAGAACTATAAATGTATATTTCTAAACATTAGAATGAACAGTCTGAAAAACATTAAAGCTAACTCCCTTATAATGGATTCAAAGAAAATAACAAGAATAAATTGAATTTAAAAAGTATACAACTAACATGCCGGCCCGGTGGCTCGTGCCTATAAGCTTCAGCCTATGAAGCCACCGGCCTAGGGATGGTGGTTCGAGTCCTGCCTGGGGCCCGTAGTGAGACCTAGTTCCAAAAAAAATAGCTGGGCGTGGTGGCACACGCCTGTAATCCAAGCCACCTGGGAAGCTGAGACTGGGGATTGCTTGAGTCTCTGGTACCCCGGGCAACGAGAGCCTGCGATTCCACGGGCAAAAATAGCGAAACCTAGTCTCAAAAAGAAAAAAGTATGAAACTTCCTTGTACACTGAAAGTATAGCATGTTCACAGAAAACTAAAACATTAATCAAACAAATTAAAATGGATCTAAATAGCAAGATCTTGTATTCATTGATTAAGACAAATATTGTTCAGCTAGTGTACTCCTCCAAACTAATATTCAATTCAATCTACATTAAAATTGCAATGATTTTTCTTATTGGCAATAATTTTTCTTATAGAAATAAACTGGGGACTTAAAATTCCTACGAATCTTGGAATGGTGGATATATTCATTTTCATGTTTCTGGTGATGGTACACATATATGAAAACAAAAACATCTAAATATGTGATATAGATAATATATCAGAGAATATATATTTATGTATATATGTATGTGTATATATATACATATATATATCAGAGAAAGTGTTAAAAGTAAGCACATTATTTTTCTTTGTCCCCTAAATGAGGAATATGATAGAATACTGATCTGATAATTGGCACCATTTTTACAGGAACTCCTCCGAGGTCTTGTAGTAGTCTTGTAGGTTTGTTACCTTCCTTTTAAAAAAATAAAATTTTCAAGGTAAATGCACCACTATTATGATTTATACTTGAATTTATTGATAGTATACTTTGAATAGCACCACTCTTATGATTTATACTTGGATTTATTGATAGTATACTTTGAATATTATACCATCATCATTAATTAATATACAACTAAACACTTTAGTTATTTTCTATGTCAAAGTCACTTTGACCCAGTTATTTGTGGTAGACCTTATTCTAGGTTATCCTCCAATGAATGTGCTAATGAGGAGTGAAATCAACAAAATTTAGGGAAAAGGGCAATAGAGTATGAACAAAGGAGTCTGTACTGTGCCCATACTTGTTAAATTGTTCTTGAATAGTCCATGTTGGCCTATAATCAGAGAAATTACGAGTACAAAGAGCTACTTTTACCCAATATGAGTAAATAGCTTTTTAAAGTCTTTTTCACTGTGACAAAACTAATGTTACCTAGTCTGTCTTTCCTCCTTTATTTTGTAATAAATAATGAATCATTAATTCTAAGCTAATTGTAATATTACAATTGTAATAATTGTAAATGGTATTTTGACTTTCTGCTGATATAATATTGTTGTCTTTTACCATTTTATAACATCTCCATAATTTACTGCGGCAAGACTCCGCAATTATCAGGACAAGGTATAAATGGTAATGATGGTGATTAACTTCCCTGCTTGGATACTTGTGAGGTTTTAGTATCATGCTAGGATTCTTTCATAATATTCTACACTCTAAGGAACACATGATAATTGAACTTCACATCCAGTTTCCACTAAATGCATTAGTAGAGCATTAATTCCAAAAAAAAATGAAAGAGAAAAAATGTAGAACCCTTATTTTGGACTAATATAAGAAGTAGGTAATTATTTTTAAAGTAACCTCAAAAGAAAAAAAAATCCCTTTCTATGATCCATTTGTTTTAATGCCTTTCTTGCATATATTTTCTGTCCACGCTTTCATTTTTTTAAAGCAAGGCTATATCATTGTCACAATTTTATCGTGAAATATAGACAGAACACTTTTTTAGAGATACTGAATATTTTAAAATGTTTCCTCTGTATTTTTATTGTATTTGTATTTATTGATATAATGTTGGTTTACACCACCTTACATTTTAAGGTATAGTTTGCCAAAGAGTGAAACATCTTTGTACACTGAAAAGTAAACCATAAAACATATATCTTCAGATATATGTTACAACATTATTCCCTTACCAAAGCTCTACTAAGCTATACCATAGTTCACTTTTTTCCATCCCTCATGTACTCCTTAACCTTAACATCTGATACTCAAAACTCTGCAGTCAGATCACCAGGAATTGTTTAGGTTTTGTTTATTCCTCTGTTTTGTATATTCTTATTTCAATGTAAAAGATGTCATCTGCTAGTTGTCTTTTTCTTTCTGACTCCCTTTGCTTGGAATAATTGTTAGTTCCATCCATGCTGTTGCATGTTATTGCAAATGGCAAGAGTTTATCATTTTTACCTTCCTAATTTAGTCATCTTTTCTTGGGCACATGGATCGTTCCTAGAACTTAGCTATAATAAATAGTGTTGCAATGAACATGTATTCCTTTGGAGTAGTGTTTTTGCATTCTTTAAATGGATACCTAGGAGTAAAATTGCTCAATCATAGAGTAGATATATTTTTAAAATTTAGAAAATTTGCCATAATGTTTTCCATAGATACTGCACCAGTACACATTCCCGCCAATACTACAGGGGTTCCTTTTTTTCCACACCTTCACCAGTACTTGTTATTTCTGATCTTCTTAATATGTCCCATACTAAAGACTGTGAAGTGGCACATCATTGTGGTTTTGATTTTTATTATATAATAAGTGTTGATTATCAATTGTTTTATGGGCCTGTTGGCCATTTGTATGACTTCTTTGGAAATGTTATATTATACCCATTTTTCTTAGGAATTATTTGTTTCTATGTTGTACATTTCTGTGAGTTACTTGTAGCCCCTAATCAGATAACAAAATACAAAATATTTTCCCTTTCAGTAGAACATCTTTGCTTTAGTGATAGTTTATTTCATTGTGCAGAAGAGGTTTTTTAGTTTGTTATCATAGTATTTGTTCATTCTTGCTTCTATTTCCCTTATCATTGTAGTTTGGTTTCCAAAGTTGTCACAGAAGATAATTTTCTGGAGTGTTTTACCCAGTTTTTTCTTCTATGCATTTTATGATTTCAAGTCTTAAATTCAAATCCTTACTTCATTTGGAGCTAATATTTGTATATTTTGTAAGATTTTGGTCTAGTTTCAATCTTTTGCAAGTATTGCAGTTTACCCAACAAGTTGGTTTGAAAAGACCTTCTTTTCCCTGTTGTGTACTGTAGGTCCTTTATTACATTTTAATATTCCATCAGAGTTTGAGCTTATTTCTGGTTCTCGACTCCATTTCATTAATCTTATATCCATTTGATTACTATAGGTTTGTGATATGCTTTGAAGTCTGGGATGTGATTCCTCCAGTCTATATTTGTCAGGATTGTTTTGGCCTCTATATTGTCTTTGTGATTTCAGTTATGTCCACTTAATTTCTTTCAAGAAAACCATTGAAATGTTTATAAGGATAATATTGAACCTATTTATTACTTTTTAAGGTGATCATTTTAGCAAAATTGAATCCACCAATCAATGAAGGGCATTTTTTCATTTCTTTGTGTTTTCTATTTCTTTTAGCAATTGACTTATAATTTTCATTATACAAGTTTTTCATCTCCTAATTAATATATTTATAGGTATTCTTTTTGATGTAATTATAAATAATTTTTGCTTGATTTCTTTCACTTCTAGTTCATTGTATATAGAAATGTGAAATAGTTTTGTGTGTGTGTTTGTAGATTTCCACTTCACAGTACTAATTTATTGTCTCTAATGGTTTTAGTGGAATCATTGGTGTTTTTCTAAGTATATTTTCAATGTTCTCTGCAAGTAGTGATAAGTAATCTCCAAAGATGAAAAAAAGCATATTTCTAAGCCTTCAAAAAATTGAGGTGCAGGTAATGCTTCTTATATGAGGCTAACATCATTTTGATACCAACAGAACACAGGAATATAATAAAAAATAAAATGTGTAACTATAACCCTGGTGAATATTGATGAAAAAAATCTTGAACAAAAGCTTAAAATTTGGAAGTCAACAATACATTGAAAAGACGATGCATTATGACCAACAGGAATTTATTCCAGAAATGTACAGATGTTTCTTTATCTGCAAATCAATACAATTCATCACATTAACATTGGAAAGAAGATTATATGAACATATGCACAGAAAGCATTTTATAAGATGCAACATTTTATGATACTCTTTAAAAATTGGGCCTAGAAGAATGATACCTCAATATAATAAAGGTGTTATTACCAGAAACACAATATCATACTCAATGCTAAAAACTGAAAACTTCATTCTAAGTTCAGGCACATGGTAAGGATGTTAATATTCATTACTACTATACAACATGTTCTGGAAGTCCTTACAAGAATAATATGGCATATTTTAATTAAAATTCTGGTAAATCCTAGAAATGACTAGAATTGAAGCTTCCATAAGAGAGTAGGGAGGAAGAACAGAATGAGGCAAGTACACAATGAACTGTGGTAGAGGAGATGTGGAAACATACACCTGAAAGATATTACATGTTATACAGCTAAATTTTGTACAGTATTGTACATGTGTGTTACATAAATAAAATAAATATCATGAGACTAAAAATAGATTAAAATTGACAAAATAAATGAGAGCTAATACCACAAAAACAGAAAGAATTGAGCAAAATAATTATTTTGTGATTAATACTGTATTCTACATATACTGTAGAATTTATATATGGGCATATATAAAGTTTTCTTAAACCCATGTGAAATACATTTTTTAAGTGTCTCTGGTGAGTAAAACATATATGACATTATTTGGTTTAAGGAAAAGCAGTTTCAGTGGCTGTAACTACAGCAGATATATTTGTATTCTAGATATTAGTCATGTCTGTTTAATTTCCACAGAAACCTTAGTAAGTATTATACAATAGAATATATAGAATCCATTGAGTGGAAAAGTATCTTTAAAGGAATTCTTTGGTTTTTATATCATGAAATTCAGCTTAAAGAAAGCATTTGCATATTGCCCCTCACATAACATAGGAGTATCAATTACGAAATGAAGGGTTCAAACAGAAGATAACAAATTCGGTGAGATTCTTTGGCAAGTCTTAACCAAGATGATCATGTTTGAGAATAAGAACTTGGTAATTTGTAGTAGGGGAGTATTAGATTCTGGGCATTTTAAATTTTGAAATTATTCAAAACTGTTCATTTGAAGAACCAGTGTTTCCTACTATTAGGAACACAATATTTGAGCTATACCTGTTGTGAATCATGGTATCTTAATCAATGAAGATGATAAAGTATGCTGTCTGTGCCATGACAGTGAGAACGAAGTCCCAGATTCTAAACTAAGCTTCTAAGTGAACAAATTTGCTTCTATTTTTTTATTTGATTAAAAACTAACCTAAACATTTATTTTGCTATTTCATGACCTGAGGTCAAGATGACATATGAGCAAATTCCCACTTTAATTAAAACATCTAAGTTACAAGACCAAAATATATCTCTTTGAAGAGCCTTATTAAAGGACAGCTAGATTGGAGTTTTCTAGTTTGGCTGCTATTACCTTATTTTAGAAAATCCTTTTAGGAATATGAAAAAGTTATTAGATACCCCTTTTAGAAGCTGAAGTTTATTGGAGGCTATAAACTGTAAAAGAGGTAATGTAACTTTAAATTAATAAATGTTTAAATGAAAGCAGGATTTTATTCTAAAATTTCCAATAGATAAAAGAGATCAGATTTATTCTTCAACTATGAGTAGTAAATCAAACTCTGATGGAAAAATATAATGTATTCTTCTGTAAAATGATCATTTGAAATAAAAAAAAAATAGAATGTCTGAAGGCATTAGTTTATTCTTAATTATGTCTGGAATGCAATCACTTGGAAAGCTTGTAGAGTGATTTCAGAGCAATGATATTTTATATATTGTGACAGACTGAACAACCAGCAGGATGCTGAGCAAAACAATGTAAAAACAATTTTGTTGCTGAACCAATACAAGGTCTATGAAAATAATTCTCTCTAAAAATAATTCCTAGTCCAATGTTTGTTTCCTCTTAAAAATGAGGAAATAGTTTATATTTTCCTTTTACCTTATCTGATATAATAAGAATGCCGAAAATGCTTAGTGAAATGTATCATTACTTAGAGGGTTTAAAATTCATAGAAGATAAGGTAACAGATAGTTGTGACTCCTATATGAAATTCATTTGTATAATATCCAGAGGGGAACTAGATGTTTTATATATAAGTGATGTAATCCAAGTTCCTTAAAAGTATCTAATGATATTGATTTATTTCATGAATATGAATATTCATTAAACTAATCACAGTAAGATTTTAATTCCTAAATTTCATATTTAATTTTTATATTTTAACATAGCCTATGTAATCTATTTTAGAATATTGTGGGATTTTTCTTATTAATTTATATATGGAAAGTTCAAAAGTCTAAAGTTTAATTGGGTTTTATATGTTCTATTCACTCTATAAAAGTCATAGAAATGAGAATAAGAATGCGTTTTAGAGTTGTTTTTAAAGTGTAGAACACTCATAGTATGTATTATATTTAACAAGGCTACCACTTTTGATAATGGGGGGGGGTTGTGTAAACTACTAGTTTCTCTCAAATTTAGGTTCTTTCATCAGCAGTTGGCCTTTGTTGTAGTGTTCTTGACATCTTTTCTGTCACGAATAACCTTATACCATTTCCTATCCTATTAATTTTTCACTCTGACTTAAAGCATAATCAGCATTAAACCAGCTGTGCAACCTTGAATGAATACCATTTTGATAATGCTTTTTAAAAAAGTACATGGTGGATATTAATTTTACCTGAAATCCTCCCTCCTGACTATGGTCTTTACACAGTTTAGAATCTGAATGTACTTGCTGCTAAATGGCGCTAACCCAAGTACATTCATTATATCAGTGAATTTTCTCAGTTCCATACTATGACTTATCAGACAAATATTAATAGCCAGGAAAGACAGTTTTTGAGGTAAATGCGTATTTAGTATAATTAAATGGATCATGGAAAACCTTTCTAGTAGCATAAAATATAGGCTAATTTCTTGAGGAAAAAAATATAGCATTTTTCTGAAAATCCTTCCCACTATGATACAAGTAGTTCTTATATTAAAGTGACCTGCATATGTAGAAGCAATAATCTTGAGTGATGTTAATTTTCATTCAATAAATAGCAAAGTTAGGTTTCTGGAAAAGACCTTAAACACTCCAAAAAGAAGCATATTAATCATAAACATGTAACACCTCAATCTGAATTTATGCCAATGATAAAGCATAGAATTTACAGTGAATGAATTAAAATTTTTCATGAATTCTAAATATCAAAACCCAGCCTCTGTGACCTAGATAAATTTACAGATTATTTCTGAAAAATGGTTGTTTTTCAGAAATGCTGTCTTTATAGTCCGATAGGCTAGAATCATAAAATTATTGATCATTAGTGTTAGAAACAGCATTGGCAATTCAAACCAATTTATAACCAATGGAAAAAAATAGACTAGCAGTACTCAAGTGAATTATCAAATATTGTAAACACTATTTCTCTTTGTAGTTTTTTTTTTTTTGCTATTTTTACCTTGATTGCTACTCTTACTTTGAACAATGGATTAATTATATATTATCAGAGTTAGCATAAATATTGCCCCCAAATCTGTGTTATAACCTATAATTATTTTTTAATATGAATTTAAGTATTTATGTTTGACCAGGCAATATTTAGTCTGTTCATTCAGAATTCAAGGTTTAATTTATCTTCTGGATTCAGTGTGGAACTTTTCCCTTTCTAGATCATCTTTCGCAGATAATATGTAGAGAAGAACAGAATGCAGGTATCATACAGGAAAATTTTATTGACCACACCTGGAAACTGAGCAAAGCCATTGTTCATACAGCCATACCTGACAGCAAGAACATCAGAGCAGAAAGTGTTTCACATTCTGCCTTGTAGTGTAGTAGGTGCTGTAGTATGTCACTCCAATTTCTATTCTTAATAGCGGTACTTACATCATCACCACTTGAAGTACTTGGTAGTGGATAACTAAGTTGCCATCAGGTGAAGAGATATGACATAGCAAAGTTCCTACCATATCCTAAGGGGCAGCCCACTTCCATGACTGGTATATGGGCCATGGCTATAAAGGAATGGCCCATTTCCTGTAAGGTCAGGCAACTCTATGGGGCAACTCAAAGCTCCATTGTTTACTACAGGATGGCTGAAGTCTTTTTCGGTTATTTCCTAAAGATTCAGGTCCTCACTTTACTTTATGGAATCCTACTTTGTCAATTCCTCTCACAGATATACACACCCAACTGCAAATCTGCATATCAGAATCTGTTTTATGGTGCATTTAATCTTGGACAATAAGGGAAAGTCAATCTGCATAGTATGATTGACTTTTCATCAACAATTATTCATTTTATTCTTCTCCTCTTAAATAAACAGACGCAATCACCCTAAGAAATAACCAACGCCTGGTTGAGTTATTCTGTTTACCTTCTTTTTATGCTGATATACTAGCTTTACTGGTGGTTCAGCCATTTTCCTAGTCAGGCATCAATGTACCACCAAAACTAGACATCTCCCCTTAAATGATCAAGTACACAGTGGAGAGGAGGGTTCAAAATAACAAAAGAAAACAGGTGCATTGAAACACAGAGCCATTGCAAATACATTTATGTGTTTGACATTCTCTTTGGCATCTTTACTTATTTGTTAAATACCTCACACATTTGGGAGTAGAAGTTGGTAAGGGAAAGTTCCTAGTTTGGATTCTGGTTTTGACTTGTGAGAGAATGATCCTTATTCCTCTTATTTATTATTCTCTCAGGGCTTTGTCTTCAGCATTTCTAGGGTTCATCTTTTTTGTTATCATTCACAATCATCTTTTGTAAACCTAAGAATGCTTGATTTGGGGTTTATAAGGGACATGGGATTGCAGTTTGTTATTTTGTTTTTATTTGGGGTAAATTTGGTTTGCAACTCTACAGATTTCAGATATATAAATTTTCACCTCAGTAAGTTTTTAAAGACTTGAAAAATGGTAGATATGTTGGATGGAACCCTTAGTTATTTGGCTACCTAATCCCCACAAAAATTCCCTAAATTTATAATCTCTTTGTGTCTAGTTAGTTTTATGTACTGATAAACACATGTAAGTTCTTTCCCAAAGTTTTAAAATATACTTCAGTTTTGAGTTTTAAAATATACTTCAGTTTTGAATTTCTTAGGACTCTTAGACTCTTAATCATTTAATGTTTTAGTTATTTTATTTTTACTGAACGATTTTTTCTCAAAGTGATTATTTTTTACTGTATTTCTTACTTCCTAGGGGAGAGTCTAAAAGAGTTGCCTTTTTACTCCTTAAATATTTTAGAACCTTGAATTTTTTCCAATTCTTTAAAAATTTCTTTCTAGAAACACTTTGCTAAAGGTAAAGAGCACACACTCTGCCTTTTTCCAGTTAATTCTTCAGTTAGGAGTCATTATATAAATGATTTGCTTTACAAATTATAGCAGATGGAAATTTTGTCACAGATTTCTAGGAGTAGCTCTCAGTTTCAGTTATGCGGTGTCTATTTTCTTGTTTTTTAGTCTCTGTTACAGTAAGGCCACAATTTGTTAATGACAGTTCATTTTTTAGTATTAATTAGGGCAAATAATTGGGGTGAGTATATACAGCATGTACCTCTGAATTTCAGTATCTTAATACAGAAAGTATTGTGTGGGTATTTCTCTCTGCCAGCTTTGCATTTGGTCATCTAAGTGCTTAGATATCGTCTCTTTTGTCTGTACTGTGCTCGAACCATAGAGACATCAGATGGAATGTTTGTCTCTGGTAAACATTTAGGAATAAAAGGATATAAGCATTTTGCAGGAAATTTTTATAGACCAGGCCTGGAACTGGTGTAATAAACTCTTATTTTGGCAACAATAAAATCATATCACTACATTTAGGTATAAGGGACAATGGGAAATGTGGGTTACTTTCCCAGCTGATAATAGAAACAATTTTAAGAATATAGATTATGTACTTCAATGTTTGCTGAATCTCCATTTCAAAGATTTATTGTGTTGAATATTATAATAAGAAATTTGTGATAAAGTCATCATGTAGCATCACTGTCATTGAAACCTTTTTTTTGTCGAAACCTTTTTTTTGATAAGTGTGTAACTTTATTAGTTGATTAAAGACAGTGACAAGCAATACAACTCATATTCAAGCAAAATGACTTTTAGAAAATAACTATTAACTCCTAAGTATATAGATATGCAAAAGTAAATTTCACTTTGTTTCCATTTTCTTGAAATTTACCCTATAATTACATTTAATAGTCTCTAAGTAAATACCATGTAAACTAGAGTCTTCTAAAGGAGAGAAGAAATCACAAATTCACACTGTAATGATGGGGTATTTACATGGCAATTACCAAGCCATTATATTGTCTTTCCTTTAATTTAGTCAACTCCATCTCCTAAATCTTATTCAGGCAAAGTGGTTGAACTAAATAACTTTTAACTACCAAAATTTATAATTCTTAAAACAGTTGCCATTGGTATATTTGTAGTTATTCTGGCAATTACTTTCTTTTTTTAGTAATTTTGGAGAACATTTTAGATATCAGTTATATATTTATGAGTGAATATTATCTATTAAATTGGTTATTTAAAATAATCTGATATTAATAATGATCCACATTAATTATAGAGAATTGAATATTAAATTATATATACAAAGCACAATAAAATTATCCACAAGTATAAATTTTGATTTAAATAAAACCAAAGATTAAAATATAATGTAGCTTTTAATTATCTGGTTGTGTGTCTTGTTACTTTTTAAAGTAAACTTTTAATTGAAAAATCACATGTATATAACAGCACAATTTACAATTATATAGCTTGAGAATTACTAATTTAACTTTCTCAAGTAATAATTTCTTATGAATAAAATATTGATAATATCACATAGTGTTTTCGTGCCCTATTCCAGTCATTATCACCCTAAACTTAACTTCTTTCCTTTTTGCCATTACTGTAGATCAATTTTAACTTTTTCTAATTCCATGAAGTTGGACTTACACAAAATTTAACTGGTGAAGTTTGGAGTGAGCTATCCAGATCTCCCATCTAGATTAAGGGGCTTTTTTGCATAGCTGTCAAGAACATGGACTGCCAGCAGAAAATTGTCTTAGTGGAAAGAAGCTCTAACACCCAAGGATACACATTTCTCCATAAACCAACCTACATCTAATATCAAGTGGAGTACTGTAACTGAACATCCTTACTTCTCTTTGTGATCAATCTAAAGGACTATCTCCGTTTCAGAGTTCAACAGAATCATCAGAGACTTGTGTTGTAATATATTGCACTGGAACATTTTTCCTGTACTCGAAAGTTTCCCATACTTCTTTTAAATACTGTTTTCGGAGATTATTCTCCAAGAAAATTCTGCCCTACAAATTCAACCTTACACTGCTCCAAGAGTATGTCTAAGACAATTGATCATTAAAGTGTTTGTAGTAAAAGTCTCTAAATGCGTTTTTCAAAGTTGAATTACCTGTTAGTAGGTGGGCAGTGAGAACCATAATTAATAATTGGTAGATGGACGCTGGTAGTTCGTAAATGCCATTTATAATGGTGTAATTGCTAAAATTCTGACCAAACAGTGAATGAGATAGGAGGAAAATATACTAGTTTTGCAATGCCTTCATCTTTAGGTAAGTTTGGGGAAAGGAAATACTTATTTACTTTTAGCTTTATAAAAAGCAATTTTTATTCCAAAATGTTTCATAATTCCCTACTAAAATAAAAAAGGTAAATATGTGTTAATTGATAAATGTAAATATTTAAATGAAAATTGTTAAAATATTTCAGAAATTTTCAATTTCCAATTAGTCTCCATAATTCTTAGTTTCTTGGTATATTATTAAAATAGTTGTTTCATTTTTGAAAATGGTATATGGGAAAATAGTGATCAACCAAGTTGCCTGACTATTGACAGGCTTAGAGTAAGATGCTCCTTTTCTGGGAAATCTTCCTAATAGGAGACACTCGCCTACATAGGACCACAGAAATGACAGTCCTGTGAGACTTTATGCCTTTTATTTAGTTATAGTTGTTCAATAGCATATATATACTTTAAGAATATAATCCTATCATTTAATATTTGCGTATATTTTGAATGATTACCAAAGTCTAGTTAACACCTAGCACCATACAGTTACAATTTCTTTTTGTGTGTATGAAAAGGAGCTTTAAGATTTGCTTTCTCAGCAACTTTAAAATATCCAATAAAGGCTGGGCATGGTGGTGTGAGCCTTTAATCACAGCCTATGAAGTGGGAGGCCAAGGCTAGGAGCCCCTTGAGTTCGTGGGTCACAGATCCGCCTGGGGTGCATAGTGAGACCTAGTCTCAAAAAAAAAAAAAAATAGCTGAACATGGTGGCACATGCCTGTAATCCTAGCTACCTGGAAGGCTGAAGCTGGGGATCGCTTCTTGAGTCCTTGGTACCATGGGAAACGTGAACCTGTGGTTCCCCAAGGAACAAAGCAAGACCTAGTCTCAAAAAAAAAAAAAAAATCCAATAAAATATCATTAGCTATAGTCACCATGTTGTACATTATAAAACAACATACCCGCTATCTTTCCAAACCACACTTTTAAAATCATGTATTTTCTCTGTGATTTAGTTTATTTAGCATCATGTGCACATGTCTCAGATGTCAAGATTTCATCTTTTATGACTCAGTTATATATGTGTGTGAATATGTATTATGTATTCATACATACATTGGTAGACAGAGATGGTTTCATGACTTGGCTCTTTTAAATAAATGCATCAATGAACATGTACATATATATTTTTTAAATCCTTTTTTGTTTTCTCAGGATGAACACTAAGAATGCAATATCCAGTCATCTGGTCACTCTGTTTTACACTTTTGAAGAAACTATACTGTTTTCAATAGTGGTAGAACCAATTTCCATTCCCATTAATAGTATTCAAGGCTTCCTTTACTTCCATTTCTTTCTAACTATGTTATTTCTCGAGAAAAGATTAATTTAAAGAACTGTGAAATTGAGTTGTGATTGCTGAGTTCTTTCAGGTATTGAAGAAAGACAATGAAAATTAATCACCTGTTAAGGCTAGAATTGAAAGAGAATGTTGCAGATGCTCATCTCATATATACCTGAGACTGAGCCATATAGTTTAATTACAGTAGGAAGCAGAACTCCAGATGTTGTCTATTATGTACCAAGTAGATCTCCTATTCCAACGTTAAGAACTCTTACTGGGAATGATAGGACCCATAAATTTTAGCAAGAAAACTGAAATCCCATTTTTTGTTGTGCTTACCACATTATATATCATGCCAGCGTGTTCCAGATGTTGGGCAAAAAAGGGAAGAAAAAAAGAGTTTGGCTCTAAAACTTAGAGGAATTATATACAAATGGAATTAGGATAAGCATTACAACTATTGAACTATTTCATTATTGGCTACTTAGCATTTTTAATTAAACCCTGTTATTCATGACGAATGTTTGAATTATCTGTGTGTGAATCATTTGTTCATTTTATAAGATGATTCACTTGAAGTCTTAGTATTCTTTGGAAAAATGACAATTTTTTCTTCTTAGACAGTATTACCTACAAGGTATTTTACCTGAACATGTGGCATTTTCAAGGGTTGCTTTCTGAACACCTATGTTATCATTTCACAATGGTGAAACAACTGATAATTCCCTGGTTTTAATTTTATTTATATTTAAATTTTGGCTTCTCCTGCTGGTTGATCTTTGTGCTACCAATTCATAGTTCAACTATCTTTGAGAAAGACTTCAACAAAGAGGTCAGAGGTCAAACTCCCAGATAAGGTTTATTAAGCTTATGATTGAACACAAAGGGCAGTGCTGGGAGAGACAATTTGAAGCCTGTTCCCTGAAGAGGGTGGGGAAAGTGTTTTGAAAGGGTTTGTCTGTAGGAGTGGGCAGCGGAGCAACAGCATCATAGCACTAGATTGCACTGGTACATATAGGTTCCATGCTTTTTCATATGTTGCCAGTGTTTTCAGCATCTTAAATCTCCACCAAGGGGTGTGTAATTTAGCGTATTACTGAGGCCTTGGTCATTCTAGGTCAGGTTCCTTTACCATCTGGACATGTATATTTTTAATATATATATATATATCACTATATATATATCACTATATATATATACATATATGTATATATATATATATATATATATATATATATAGTATCATTGTGATCTCCAAGGGTCACCCACCACCTCTTTTCCCTTGCCACTCAAGCTGGTCCCCTACCCAGTTGTGCACTTTCATTTGGTTGTCCATATATTAGTAAAACCATTTGGTTTCTATCTTTTTCCTTTTGACTTGTTTGTGCCAATATCATTTCTTCTAGGTATATCCATGTTACCATAGTTGTCAAATTTGACATTTTTAATTGATGTGTAATATTCCATTGTGTATACATACCACATCTTTTTCATTCAGTCATCTGTCTTGGGGCATGTGAGCTGTTTCCACGTCCTTGCAATTACAAATAGTGCTGCAGTAAACATCCAAACACAGGTGTCCCTATGTACAAACATTAAGGTCAGTGGGAAAAATTTTTTGTCCTCCATACAAGTGGTAAGGGTTTGATAACAAAGATATGCAAAGAACTCACATACCTTAACAAAAACAAAGCAAAAAACTCAGTTTAAAAATGGGGAAAATATCTAAAATGATACTTCTCTATTAGGAAGTGCAAATGGCCAACAGGCACATGAGAAACTACTCAACTCACTAGCAATTACTTAGTTGCTAACTAATTGTTATTATTAACAATAGTTATTATTAATAGTTATTATTAACAATAGTGGTTTTGATCAAACAACAATGAGATCAAATCAAAACCACAATGAGATACCACTTTACACCAGTAAGAATGGACCACATCCAAAAAAGCAGGCTGTTGTAGATTAGTGCTGGTGTAGATGTGGAGAGAAAGGAACACTCTTACACTGGGAATGTAAACTAGTTCAACTACTATGGAAAGCAGTGTAGAGAACCCTCAAACTAATGAAAATAGGAACTACCATTTGACCCAGCAATTGCTCTTTTGGAATCTACCCAAAGTAGACCTCAATGCTTGTACAGAGGGATACCTGTGCACATGTATATTCTTGGCCATTTCCCCTCCATGATATTGCAAGACAATCATCCATTCAGGATATAGCATCTTTTGTGTAGGTATAGCATCTTCCATTAGTCTGGTAGAACAGGATTTTTGAACAAATTCTTAGGTAGGCTCATGACAACTTATGATTTGTCCCACCTTGTTCAAATAGTATTACAGGCAACTCCATCCTGTCAGCTCTTAATTTAATTCACTTAGGTCATCTAATTGTATATTCAGAATTTGGAAACTGCCTTATGGAAAAAAGTACCAAAATAAAGAATTCATATTTCTATTATTTTCTTTTTGGGGTAATCTTGATCCTAGAATGTGTAATTTTGCTTCCCTATAAACCTACAAATAACTCTATGCCATTTTGTCTTTTTCTCAGCGGTGGCATTAGCCTAGATTTTAAAAAAAGATCCCACTGATTTGAGATAAAATTGACTTGTTTCTGTTTGATTTCCTTTTTTTTGCTGAGATCTTAAAGCACTTTTTTCACTGTCTCAGATCTCCCAAGCCTTTATTATTTCTTTTTATGTATCTGTGTACATTTGAATATCGATATGTTTGATTCAGTGGGATTATTGGAAAAGTGGACTCCCGGAAATAATGCCATTTCACCTAAAAATATTTCTCATTGACATTATGAAATTGAAGTTTCACATTAAAAATTATATAAAATACTGTAAATTTTATTATTGGTATATCTGTAATTTAATATTGCTTCTATAGTTCTATTTTGTAAATAATTCCTTTTTATATAAAATTAATTTCTAGACAATAACATAATGATTCTATTGGTACAGTACAGTTGTAATTTTTTAATTGAAGTCTATTTTATCATTACTTACAGTAAAATGGATTCATAGGTAGGTTGTTTTTATATTGTGTTTTGTCCTCAAATACAGTAGAAACTTTCAATTAATTTTAAAAACGAGCTGTCCATCAACTCAATTTAATTTGCTATTTAGTAAAACATTTTTGAGTATAGAATATTTTCATTTAGACATAAAATATATTTTACATTCATGATTTAATGATTTAGATTTTGTAGTAATTGTCTTACCTGTTTTAAAAGAACATTGAATATATGCAAAATTTTTGTTCTTTTGAATGTGTTATCTTGATAATTAGTCAGTTGTCAATTATATACAACACAAAACAAGATGTTTTACTCATGTGATCTCTTTTATTAAAATCAAAATCACAATATTGCACTAACTCTTAAGATGGAGGTATATTATGTGAATTTTTTTCAAGATAAAAATTTCCCAAAATTGGTGTATTTTAGGCTTAATCTTTGCTTTTTTTCCCAAACATATTAAATGATAGGGC
This sequence comes from Uropsilus gracilis, assembly GCA_004024945.1. Lineage (NCBI taxonomy): Eukaryota > Metazoa > Chordata > Mammalia > Eulipotyphla > Talpidae > Uropsilus > Uropsilus gracilis. The sequence goes on from PVHY01010475.1 coordinate 36,379, forward strand.
CCATTGATATATTTATTGTTGAAAAATTTTAAGATAAAATTTTTATGATTTGTATGTTTTGTAGCCTTGAAATACATGTATGTTAAAGTTTAGAGATCTAAGTAGGAACAGTAAGTGAGACTCTACCCTTGTTTTTGTTTTGATATTTCCTCTTACTTATTTTTATTTACTTGTTTATTTTGTTTTACTTTTTTTCTTTTTTTGCTATTAAAATTAAAGCACAGGTGTTTTCTTCCTCTTATACCTAGAAAATTAAGCTTTGCTATTAGCCTCGAAAATAAAGTGGGAATGGAGTAAATTTAAAAGCTGCAGGGTATCATTAGGAATAAACAGAGATATGTGAAATGTTGATTAAAGATTGAAAGATCAAAGAATAGTAACAGAATTATCTAGAAGCTGTGAGATTGCTTATAACCTGCAGAAAGTCAAGGCAAAGGAATTGAAAACTTATTACTAATTAATCCCTATCATATATTAATAAAATAGATAAGGCACACCTAAATAGTTAGTTGTAGTAATCCAAAATTATTTCTGAAATGTATATGATTCAAATGATTAAACCCAGAAATACAACTGCAGAATATTATATCCAGGTGAGTTGCAAAACAAGTGTAAGTGCAGCTGAAATTACTAGGTTTGAAATTAGAAATTTATGAGGAGTTTTCAAGAATATGAATATGAAGTGGGCCAGTTCCATTATATTTGTGGGGAAAGAAAAGTAATTCAAACTCATTAATAATTACAGTGAGAATGGTCTAGAAGAAAATGAAACACATGTTAAAATATGTAGAGAACATTTATACTGTGCATTTGGAGGTTTTACAAAGCTCTTTTCATTCTATAGTTTTGAAACTAATCTCTAATATTTATAAATTACACTTTGTGATAGGATTTAATTCATTAAAATGTTTATAGTCAATATTTTTCAATATAGAACAGATTTTGTTTTATGCAAGTTAAATATACAAAATAACAATGTTTTATGGTACTGTATGTGAGTCAGAGACATGGGATCCCTCTTCCTCAGGTATATGTCACACATCACATATACCACACAGGCACTAATACTCTTCAAAAAGTAAATTTTACCCTTTCCCCACTTTGCTTTCCCTCTTCTCCCTTTCTACCTTATATGGCAATTTTCACAGCTAAATTTCTAGAGTTAGTTATTGGTTTAGTTTTATCTGATCTTTGTTTTGCTTATCTATATTTTGCATATAAATAAACTAGTGTTTGTCTTATTTCACTTAGAATTATGCCCCCCAGTTACAATCCTGTTGTTACAAATGGTAAGAGTTCATTCCTTTTATTAGTAGAGTATTCCATTGCGTATATATGACATAAATATATAAATTCACTATATATATTGCATATATATGTTGTTATATGTGTAACATTTATATATCATTTATATAACATTTAAAATACAGTTTATATATAAATAACATTTTTCTAGTGTACTTATCTGTCCTTGAGTACTTATGTCATTTCTATATCTTGACTATTTTAACAGTACTACAATGACTATGGAAGTATATATAGTTCATTTGAGTTTTTGCATTCTTCAGGAAGATGCATACTAGTGCAACTGCTGGATCATATGGTAGATCCATTTTTATTACTATTTCAGAAATCTCCATACTGTTGTCTGCAGGGGTTACATTGGGTTACATTACTACCAACAATATACAAGGATTCCTTTTTTCTCCATAGCTTTGTCAACACTATCTGTTTCTGATATCTTTGATATGGTCACATTCACAAGTAAGACATAATAATCTCATTTTGGTCTTATTTCCCTAATGATAAGTGATGATGAATATTTTTTCATGTGCTTATTAGGCATCTGTATGTATTCTGTGGAGAACTATTCATTTAGTTAGCTATTCCGTCATGTGTCAAATGAGTTAATCATGAGGTACTTTTTTGTTTTTCATTTGTATGAGTTTTGTATATATAATATATATATATTTAATATATATAATATATATATATATACAAATCAACTTTGGTATCATTACTTTGTTACCTGTATAATATTTAAATATTTTTTTTCACATTCATTAATGTGTCTTTCTGCTTTGCTGGCAATGTTCTTTACCATGCAGATGCTTTTTAGATCTATTTAGTTCCAGTAATGGAGGCAAATTCACAAAGACATCGTAAAGCCGATGTCATGGAGTGTTTCACTTTTATTTTTTTTTATATTTGTTTGTGATTTGGGACCTGAAATCCATGTCTCTAATATGTTTTGAGTTAGTTTTTGTATAAGGTGTGAGGTGATAAGTCTATTTTCAGTTTTTTGCTTGTAGTTATTCACTTTTCCAACAGCATTGTTGAAAAGACTCTCCTTTATGCACTATCTACTCTCTTCACTGCTTGCACTATCTACTCTCTTGACTGCTTTGTCACAGATTAAGTGTCCATAGATGTAGGACTTTATTTCTGGGATTTTAATTCTATTATTTCATGTGGGTGTCTGTTTTTTGTTCCTGTATCATACTTTTTGAGTACTACAGCTTTGTAGTATAGTTTGAAACCTACAGTGTGAAACTTCTGCACTTCCCTTTTAATGTATGGATTGTTTTGGCCATTTAACATCTTGTATATTGCTTTGTGTTTGATGGTCATTTTTACAATGTTAATTCTTCCAATCACTGTGTATGGAGTATCTTTCCATTCTTTTTGTGTCATTTTCTATTTCCTACAAAGATGTATTAAAGTTTTCATTGTATGAGTCCTTTACTCCTTTGTTGTTAACAACTATGCATTTAAATCTTCTTAATATGTTTGTAAATGGTGTTGTTCCCTTTCCTTGTTTGCTACTTGTTAGCATATAGAAACTGATTTTTTAAAATTGATTATGTTCCCTGTCACCTTACTAGTGTTTAGATTACTCTTTAGGGGAAGAAATCTTTAGGGTTTTCTAAAGATTCATCATGACATCTACAAATGATAATTTTGCTTCTTTTCCAGTGTGGTTTAATTTTATATCAGACTTTTGTCTAATTGAAGAGGGAAGGTGCTTGACCCTTTGTGAAGTAGAAACAAAAATTCTGACATACAGACTTTAAAATTTACCAAACATCTGTTGATTTTCTAATTATAGAAGTACCTTTTAATTTACACTTGATTTTTCTGTTTTTTTTTTTTTTTTTTTTTTTTTTTTTTTTTTTTTTTTTTTTTTTTTTTTTTTTTTTTTTTTTTTTTTTTTTTTTTTTTTTTTTTTTTTTTTTTTTTTTTTTTTTTTTTTTTTTTTTTTTTTTTAATGCTGTATTCAAATATCAAGTTTGAGTCCTCACTGAACTGGGAACTTACAAGGAAATGACTCCTTCTCTTACATGTTTATTCTGTCATTGCAGGTACCATTCTTATGTTCAGAGCTCATCTCCTTCTATCTTTGTCAGTTATTTCATATACCCAGGAAAGTAAAATAATTTTGAATTCAATATGTTTAATTATAAGAAATTTCTGAAAAATCTGATTTAAGTTACAGTAGCACCTCAAGATTTAACAAAAAACACTAACACATTTTCCATTTTGTCATTTTTATTGTTATTTATCACCTTACTTAAACATTTAAAAAATAGTGAATTTTAGAGATACCTACTAAGGAACTGCATGAGAAATGACTTCATTCTCTCAGTGAGACTAAGTATAGGCAACAGTACAATATTGTTCAGGGTAAATGACTATTTGATAGGATGATTATACCAGAAGGGATAACCTTCTCTGTGGTGCACAGATATTCTCAACTACAGACATTCAGTCAAATGCAAGTAGGAATATCCCTGAGAAACATTTTCTGGCAATGGATGAGAGTGTTTTCCTTTAGTGTGTTTTGAGGTCAATGCTCATAATTTCACCAGTAACCAATATCTATTTAAAGTGTCCCTTGTTAGAGAAATGTTGGGAATATAGATTTCCCTTAAATGCAATTCC
>PVHY01010475.1:40420-51884 GCA_004024945.1 Uropsilus gracilis
AAAAAAAAAAAAAAAAAAAAAAAAAAAAAAAAAAAAAAAAAAAAAAAAAAAAAAAAAAAAGAATGTGGCCAACGTATACCACAATATAAAACAAAGTACACATTCACAGATAAACATCAATAGAGTTTTGAGTAGAAATTAGGTCATGGAATTTGAAATGAAAATTTAATCTGTATGTTGAATCCCCTCCACTCTTTATTTCAAGAAGTACATGTGATACAACACTGAAAAAATTGTTTTTCAAATGTCTCTTTATTCTTTATTCTTTTTGTGAGCTGAAGACCAGAGTAGTGACTAGGTTTAAATACTGCTGTAAATTTGGAGCTGTGTCTAAAGCACTCTAGATATGTTAACTCATTTAAGTAGTAAGTTTATAAGTTACATTGTCAAAAAAAAAAAAAACTTGGATAGTCTCTTTAGAAAGTGTTAAAAAGCAATTTACTCAAGGATTCCAGCTTTTTTGTGTTTTGTTTTGTTTTTTAGTATCTCAAAGGTGAACCATTATTTACATATTAAATGCAGAGTACCTTTTCTTTTTTACTTGAGTGATAGTTGGAAATATCTCATTGAACAAAAGAAACGTGTTTGTTTGTGTGTGAATATTCTCCAAAATCACTAATATTAAATTATTTGAATCAAATATGACTAGTGCATTTGCTAATATAGTTCATTTCTAACAGCCATTCCTCTAGAATGTTGAAATTATTAGAAATGAGACATTTTATGTTGTTTTCCTCCCACTTTCATGATGGAAACTGAATGAACATATGCTAGGTAGGAGCAGAAAGAATACTGCAATTTTCAATACCTAAACTTTTTGTATAAGAAAGATTACAATAATGGTGATAAATCTTCTGCCTAGTTTACCAGTCACAGTTACAGAATACACCTTGAGCTCAGTTTCTCTCTTATGTTTTGTCTCTCCTCTGTCTCATATTTACTCTTCACTGATTTACTCTCTGTTCTCCAAATTTAAATGTATGTATTTAAATTAATTGGGTTGGGCATAATTTTCAAGCTGTTAGTTCTCTCTGTACATGTCATGTACAATAAGTTCAACAGATATCCTGTCATCTATACAAAACAGTATTAAATTAAATGTTTTTCTATTTATAAGTCTCAGTTATTCATTGAGGAATGATCTAAGTTCAACTGAACAACCAAGAAATCTCACAGAATAAAAAAGTATTCTGATAATTTAAGCCATTTCTATGCCTACAGAAACTTATGTAGTCAAGGGAGCTTCACTGTTCAGCTCAGTAAAAAAGTTTATACCAAACATCTCTGAATATTCAGGTGCTGATGATCCATTGAAGTAGTGAGCATAGGAACCTAAAAAATTTCATTTGCTTATTAAAATATAATTCCTATCTAACAAAATTATAAAAAGTATCCACTATCAGGGATTTAGACTCTCACTATATTTCATAAACATTTGCAAGATTTTATTTTCAAAGTTGATTCTTCTAAATGCTTACCATTTTCCCAGACCTCATATATTTGTAATTTTGTAAGGTGCTAATATAATATAGGTAATCTAGTTGATTCTTCATAAATTGGAGTTTGGAGCAGTAAATATTGTGTACTTTATTCATAGGTTTAAAAATGAGATGCGGCCTAGATAGCTTATGACTAGTCATGTCTTGAAAGAACATAATCCTGCATTTCTAATTAGTACTATTATCATGTAGTTATTTTCATTTGATACTATGGCATGCAATTTATTTGCCTCAACCATGCATATTTTTATTTTGGAAAATATATGCCAATGTAAAATAAATACAAACATTATGTCATTTAAAAACATCTATTATATGCTCTCAATATTTGAGGAACCATGAAAAAATACAAGAATAAAACAAATAATAGATTCATTCTGGTTAAGATAAACAGCAGTTAAACTCAAGAGGCCTGTAAGGAATATTTAGCTATGGTCTTCATTCATTTGCCTTAGCTGAGTCTGTGATCATTTGCAGTATGAATTCTGCCTTGCTCATAGTAATAAGAAGTAGAGACAAGGTAGCTGTCGATGTTGATTCTCAATCTAAAAGTTTTTGTTTAGGAAGATTCATTTTATTTGTTGCTTTGCTTGTTTTATGGATTTCTTCTATGGCCTTTTGATCATTTGAAATTTTCTAGTTTTAAAATATTTAAACTCATTTTATGCATTTCAACACTAGTAAGTCCTGAAGCTTTTAGTCATGCCATGCTGTTCATGAAATATTTGATAGATGTGTTCTTTGAGAATCTTATTTGTTTCTAGAAACATATCTCAAAGTATAAAGAATTTCTAATTTTCATCATAAATGACAGGAATAGCAGGCATAGTTCTCTCAATTGAAATGGTTTATTTCTCTGATATATATACAAATTATGAAAGCAGCATTTGTTTACATTTTAAAATTCCCTAAGCAGCAAAACAGATTATAATGTAGACTTATTCAAAATTAAGTGAAAATGATATCTAAATTACTTTTAAAAGAAACACTGTAGGAAGCTAAAAGTATCTGAAGCAACAAAAGTGGGGCCAGTTAGAAAAAAATGCAAAACTGTTGAACACTATAAAACAAATAAACAATTTGTTTGTAGTAGCCCAAATACTGCTTTCCACACACATTGCTAAACTGACTTAACATCAAAGAGTATTCTCCTTTGTAGACTCAAGGTAGCACATTGCTTTATGCCTAGATTTTCAGCTTGGTGCAAATTGAATTAATGGTGCTACAAATTCAAATTTATCATAAAAGTTGTAACTGACGATTAACTACTTTGCAATGCTGTAAACCTGACCCTATCATGAAAGAACAAGATGCCCTGTTATAGAACATGACAAACATTTAGGAAGAACAGAAGAAGTCAGTATACTTGTCACTTGGAGCAAGAAAGATAAAAGGAACATGATCTTGCTTACTTCATTGTTTTTTTCTTTCAAATTTTTAAGACACGCACTATGCTCTTAATGGCAAATGCCTAGAGGAACAGTGTCTTCATTCTAAATTATAGCTATGTATGTTTAAGAGATTGTATCTTCATTTTCAAGGAGTTGTTTCTCTATATTAGATATTTTGTTTTAAGTGCAGCAAAAAGGCCAAGCTCAAATTCATTCCTAATGAGCCATGTGTTAATGTCAAAGTCTCTGCTGTCCACTCAAATGCCAAAGAACACATCTGACTTTATAATGAGCCAAACAGTTGTCTCTTCATAATCTCAGTTAGCCTTCTGTTAGATAGCTGCATCCAAAATTTATAACACAGTGGTGGAGGTTGTTGCTGGGATGGCTGAAATCCAATCAAAGATGTAAAACTTCTCATATTGTGTCAATATTATTGCCAAGTCTTTACCATTCTATCTCCACATGGAATAAATTGACCCAGCAAATTCCAGATGGAATGTTGCCTGATTTTGATCTGTTCTGTACACTAATGGGGGAGAGATCAAAGCCAGATGACAGGCATCAAGACAATCGAGCAGTGACAGTGTAGTTGGAACGTAGGCACAAGTTTTAAATGGTGCTGCCAAACATTTCTTTTTCTCAGAGGACACTGGTCCCAATCAGCCACCTAGTTTCTTATATTACTAGTTTCAAAACTTTATTTAATTCATGATTTGACACTTGTTGACAATAAAATAATTGAATTTTTTTCCTACCCGCTATGCAATATGCTTGATCTACTTAAAATGGAGTGCCTTCACCCAGTCATGTATAGAGAAAAGATATCCAGAAATAATGGGATTTTAGATGAGGTATAAAACACACAGATAGTTTTTGTTAGTTGAAACTAGAAAATTTAGGCTAACCTAAAAATTGAGGAACATTTACATCTTTGTTTGATTTTCTAGTAAGTCAGTCAGAAACTTACTAATAAATGTCTCTAAATAAACTAGCAAATATTCGGTCTTAATGACAGTAGGAAAATATAACATCCATATGTTAAGTAAATATTTTAGTTTAATAGTGAGAAATACATCAGAAAAAGGCCAAGTGGATTCAAGACAATAATAGAAAAAATAGGGTTTTTTTTAAAGATTCATTTGATTTCTAGGGTTTGCTTTATATTTTGTGTTCTCTGACTCTTCATTTTGTTTCTGTTGTTCCACATATGAATGATAACCTATAGTAGCTGTCTTTCTCCTCTAGTGTGGAGAGCTGAACGCAGGTTATAAAGAAAGGATGACAAGAAAGATGACTTAGTTACAGCAGCTAAAGATTGACTGGAAGTAATGGACTAGATGACGATGTATTAAACAAAAAAAGGAGTATCTATAAAGAACAGAGTACAATTTATGATGAATATTAAAGGACAGCAAAATTGTGAGGGAGTAATAATTTTGGTTAACAGGTTCTAACTACTGTTTTTTGTTTTTTTTGTGTGTGAGTAAATGGGGGCCCAGATCACTCACAAACTGGTTGCAATTTTTTTAAGGACTGTTTTTTTTTTTGTTTTTTTTTTTTTTTGTTTTTTTGTAAACATTGGAGGTATGGCAACACGATTTTTAGGGGTATTTATGTTCATTTTGTCTCTGGTTTTCCAGGGACAGATAAGGTAGTAAAATGAGGTATTCCTAATTTTACAGCATGAGCCTAGATTGGTTTGCAATAGTGCCCAAAACACCATTTCATTTCATTTAACATAATCATCTCCATTTACATATAATTTTAGCAGATAGCAAGAATTTTTCTTGTTTATAACTGAGTAGAAGTCCATTGTCTCTATATCTATTTACCTACCTACCTATCTACCTACCAACTATGTCTTCTACTCATCGTCCTTGGGTTCTTAGGTTGTTTACATAACTGGCTATTATGAATAGTGCTTCAATGAACATAGGAGTTCATATATCCCTTTCAGTTAATGTTTTTGAATCTTCAGGTAGATACCTAGCAGTGTAACTATTGGATAATAAAGCAAATATTCTTTTAATATTTTGAAAAGCCACTATACTGTTTTTCCCTGTGCCAGACCAGCCTACATTCCCACCAACATTCTGTGAGATGTGAGACTTTCTTTTTCTTCACATTCTCTCTAACACTTATTTCTGGACTTTTTTGTTATGAGTCATTCTTGCAGCTGTGAAATGGCATCTCACCATGGTATTTTCCTGTCAGTAAGTGATGATGAGCATTTTTTATATTAACAATCTGACCATATTCTTTGGAGAAATGTCTGTTTAGGTCTTCTGTTCATATTTTGTTCAGACTTTGTTTTCTTTTTGTGAAATTGCCTTATTTATTCATAGATCCTGGCCATTACCACATTGTCAGCTAAATGGTGAGCAAATATTTTCTCCCATTCAATAGGTTGTCTTTATATTTAATGATAGTTTCATTGTATAGAAGTTTTTAAATTTGATGCAGTCTCATTTGTTCATTTTGGCTTTTGTTTCCATTGTCATAGGAACTGAGACTCAAAAACAACACTAAGGCCTATATTGTGATATTTTGCTGATGTTTTCTTCTATGTAGTTTATGATTTCAGGTCTTTCATTTGACTCTTTAGTATATTTTTTGTTGGTTTTTGTATATAGGGTGAAATAACAGCATAATTTCATTCTTTTATATGTGGCTATCCAGTTTTTGAACACAACTTCTCAAACTGAGGGGGGTGACAAAGATGAAGAGGAAAATGGAAAAGGGAAAAGTGGGCTGTTTTAAGCACTATGGGTGTCATGGTAGAACTTGTGATGCAGTAACACATGTATGAAAAGTTGGGACACTCTATTTTGGAATCATATACAATGTTCTAAATCAATGTCATATTAATTAAAAATTATAATAAAAAGCTTCAGTTGATTAAGACAAATACCCACCTTTGTCATCACACAAATTAAACTATAGATTGTGTCATGCTCAATGAAAAAGCAAGTATTTGCAATGATGCTGCTGTGTGCCTATGTTATATGCTTCAGTGTCTGTCTTTATCTTTGTCATCAAGCTTTTAAAAACATCCTACTAAAAGATGTACTTAGAAACTAATGCACTTAGAAACTGAGTGTATTTATGTGCACTATAATTTAAAATATATAGAAATAAATAAATGTGGTGTATCACCTATGACTTGATTTCTGGGAGGTACTTAGTTGATTATAAACAATCCAGGATTTTACATATAAAGTCTCTGTGTCAGGGATTGCCAAATCTATACTTTGGTTCTAGCTTTTCCATGGATCTCCAGTTTCCTTTGTTCAACTATTTACAAAACACACCACATTGTTATCTAATAATTACTTCAAATTTTGTATGTGAGAAAGGAAACTCAACTCCTTATAATTTTCCAAACTTGGCGCTGGCTCCAGGCCTTTGGGAGGGACCCCTTCGCCGTGCCGCCCTCTCCGCCATCCCTGGGAGACAACCCCTGCAGCCAGGTTCCTCTGGAAACCCACCCACCTTGCCCACGCCCAGGTTAGCTGTTGGAGGTACCCACACTGGCTCCAGGCCTTTGGGAGGGACCCCTTCACTGTGCTGCCCTCTCCAACATCCCTGGGAGCCAACCCCGCAGCTAGATTCCTCTGGAAACCCGCCCACCTTGCCCATGCCCAGGTTAGCCGCTGGAGGTCACTTGCACCGGCGCTGCACAAATTACTAAACTAAAGTACAGATCTACTTTTAACCTGGAAAACACTCCCATCAACATGCCAACCAACACAAGATCCGTGGTTTCTCAATATGTAGAACAGGTTAGAAAGCAAAACACAGTAAGGAGAAAAACTTTAAACATGCAAGCAAGCCCTACAGGAAGTAATCCATCGCCAACAAAGAAAGGACAATCTCCAGAAAACATCAAAGAAATGATTTGCATCTCAGAAAAAGATTCCTCTATTAACATGTTAAATGCACTCCAACAATTAAGAGAAGAATTAGAAAAAAAGGACAACAGTATGATAGAAGTATTTAATGCACTAAGGGAGGAAGTAGAAACATATAAAAAAGAAAGCATCAATATGTATAACCTAATCAATTAACTAAAGCATGAAAATGAATCCCTAAATTTGAAATTGAAAGAGACTCAAAATTTAAAGGTTGCAATAGATGAGCTCCAAAATGCACAGAAAAACCATGACAGTTGAATAGATGAAATAGAGGAATGCATCAGCACCCTTGAGGATACAGAAATAGAGAGAACAAAGAAAGAAAAAGAGAGAGAGAAACAATGTAGGAGGACTGAAGACAAGCTTAGATATATGTCAGATTCCTTAAAGAAAAGAAACATAAGAGTAATAGGAATTCCAAAAGGAGAGGAGAGAGTTATGGGAACTGAAAGGCTGTTCAAAATAATAATAGAGGAGAACTTCCCCAATCTGAAGAAAGAAATGAAAATAGACATACAGGAAGCCAAAAAGACACCAAACTACTTTAATGAAAGAAAAGCCACAGCGAGACAGCATCGTAAAGCTTCCTAGAATGCAAGATAAGGAAAAAATAATGAGAATGGCTAGAGAAAAGAAACAGATAACCTACAAAGGAAAATCCATTAGACTGACCTCAGATTTTTCTGAAGAGACACTCCAGGTAAGGAGAGAATGGAGTCACATCTACAAAAAACTCCAAGAAAAAATGTGCCAGCCAAGAATACTCTACCCTGCAAAGCTATCCTTCTTCTACGACGGAAAAATTAGAACCTTCTCCAACAAGCAAAGTCTCCAGAATGTGCTACCACTAAACCCCCATTCCAAGAAATTTTGCAGGAGGCCTCAAGACCAAAACCATAAGAAGATCAAATACAAGAAAAAAAAACACAAAATAAAACCCAAATGACCACCAGGAAACCATTAGAATTGCAAATATCAATAATCACCCTAAACATCAATGGTCTAAACTCAGCAATCAAAAGATGAAGAGTTGCAGACTGGATCAGAAAACAGAAACCAACATTCTGTTACCTCCAAGAAACACACCTGATCGCTAAGGCTAAGCATAGACTGAAGGTGCAAGGCTGGAAAACTACACCACAAGCAAACGACCCCCACAAGAAAGCAGGAATTGCCATTCTTGTATCAGGCAGAGCAGACTTCAAATTAACAAAAGTGACAAAAGATAGACTGCCACTACATAATGGATAAAGGTTCCAATCCACCAAAAAGACATAATAATCAACATATATGCACCTAATGAGGGAGCACCAAAATTCATAAAACAACAACTAGTAGAACTGAAATCAAATATTGATGAGAATACATTTGTGGTAGGAGATTTGAACATGCCACTCTCAACAAAAGACAGATCAGCAAAGCAAAGAAACAGAGCAACTACACAAAGAAACAAAAGCTTTAAAGGAAGAGCTAGACCAAATGGACTTAGTAGATATATACAGGACACTACACCCCCAAGGAAAAGAATACACTTTTTTTTTCAAATGCACACAGTTCATTCTCTAAAATTGATATATATTAGGCCACAAGACAAACCTGAACAAATACACAAAGATTAAAATAATACCAACCTTTTTCTCTGATCATAAAGGCATCAAATTAGAAATCAACAATGAAAAATTAGAGTAAACAAAAAAAATGAGAGTGAACACTACATGGAGACTGAACTACAGGCTTCTGGAAGATCACTGGGTAAAAGAGGAAATCAAAGAAGAAATTAAAACCTACATGGAGGCAAACGACAATGATGACACAACATTCCAAAATGTGTGGGATGCAGCAAAAGCAGTACTACAAGGAAAGTTCATAGCAATACAGGCCCAAACAAAAAGATTGGAACAGCCCAAATAAATACTCTAACCTCCCAATTTGGGGACTTAGAAAAAGAGCAACAAAAAAATCCATAACCCAGCAGAAGACAAGAAATTACAAAAATAAAACCAGAGATTAATGAAATAGAAACCAAAAAGACCATTGAGAAGATAAACAAAACCAAAAGCTGGTTCTTTGAAAAGATAAATAAAATTGACAAACCTCTGGCAAGGCTTACAAAGAAAAGAGAGAAAACTCAAATAAACAGGATCATAAATAAAAAGGGAGATATTACAACAGAACCAGCAGAAATCCAAAAGATAATTATAGACTACTACGAACATTTATATGCAAACAAATACAGCAACCTGGAAGAGATGGACAAATTCCTGAAACAATACAGTCATCCAAAATTGAACAAAGAAGAAATAGAAAACTTAAACAGGTCAATCACAAGCATATGTAACAACATCCTCTTATATCTGTGAAAGGAAGACTTTTTCATTTCTCTGTTACTAACATAGGAAGACTAAAGGGCTTGTGAACTGTTTCAATACAAATCAGCATAATCCACCACATCAACAAAGAGAAAAACAAAAACCATATGATGATATCAATAGATGTGGAAAAAGCATTTGATAAAGTTCAGCATCCTTTCATGATGAAAGCCCTAGAAAAATTGGTATAAAAGGACCATACCTGAACATAATAAAAGTTATATACAACATGCCCACAGCAAATATCATCCTCAATGGGGAAAAACTGAATCCATTTCAATTAAGGTCCGGAACCAGGCAAGGATGCCCATTCTCTCCACTCCTTTTCAACATAGTTCTGGAAGTCCTAGCTAGGGCAATAAGACAAGAGAAAGATGTAAAAGGAATCCAAATAGGAAATGAAGAAATAAAGTTATCATTATACACGGATGATATGATTCTCTATGTAGAGAATCCAGAAAAATTGACAGAAAAGCTGATTGAAATAATAAACCGATTTGGTAAGGTAGCAGGATACAAAATCAACATGCAAAAATCAACAGCATTCATATATGCAAAGAATCAATCAGAAGAAGAAGAAATTAGAAAAATCACCCCATTTACCATTGCACCAAAGAAAATCAAATACTTGGGAATTAACCTAACAAAAGACATAAAAGACCTATACAAAGAAAACTATAAAACATTCTTAAAAGAAATAAAAGATGATGTAAAAAAATGGAAAGACATTCCCTGTACATGGATCGGAAAAATCAACATTATCAAAATGGCTATACTACCAAAGGCAATCTACAGATTCAATGATATACCAATAAAGATCCCAATGACATATTTTAAAGAGATAGAACAAAAATTAATGAAATTCATATGGAACAACAAAAGACTCCGAATAGCCAAAACCCTTTTGGCAAACAGAAGAGAGAATGGAGGTATTACTATTCTAGACTTCAAACTGTACTACAAAACCATAATACTTAGAACAGCATGGTACTGGTAGAAAAACAGACAAACAGACCAATGGATCAGAATTGAATATCCAGAAATAAAACCACACATATACTGTCAGTTAATCTTTGACAAAGGGGCAAAAAATATACCCTGAAACAAGGATAGCCTCTTCAGTAAATGGTGCTGGGAAAACTGGATCAAAACTTGAAAAAAAAAATGGACCAGGATAACACCCTCACACTCTGTACAAAAATTAACTCAAAATGGATAAAGGACCTGAAAGTGAGACCTGCAACCATAAAATACATAGAAGAAAACCTGGGCAAAACCCTTCATGAATTTCACCTCAGAAATCCATTTGGGGAAACAACAATGGCTGGCAAAAAAATGAAGGAAAACATAAACAGCTGGGACTATATAAAACTAAAAAGTTTCTGTTCAGCAAAAGAGACAATAAACAAAACAAAAAGAAACCCAACCAACTGGGAGAAAATTTTTGCCCTCCAGACAAGTGACAAGGATCTGATAACAAAGATCCACAAAGAGCTACAGCTCAACAAAAACAAAGCAAAAAACCCAATCAAAAAATGGGGAGAAGAACTAAAAAGACACTTCACCAAAGAGGAGATACAGATGGCTAATAGACATATGAAGAAATGCTCCACTTCACTAATAATCAGGGAAATGCAAATTAAAACCACACTGAGATACCATCTTACACCAGTAAGAATGGCCCACATAAATAAAACCTACAACAACTAATGTTGGCGCGGACGTGGAGAAAAAGGAACTCTCTTACTCTGCTGGTGGGAGTGCAAATTGGTCCAGCCACTATGGAAGACTGTGTGGAGGACCCTCAAACATTTGAAAGTGGACTTACCATTCGACCCAGCAATCCCACTACTAGGAATCTACCCAGAGGACATGAAAACATTAATTCAAAAGGACACATATACCCGCAAGTTCATTGCAGCCCTGTTTACATTTGCAAAGAATTGGAAAAAGCAAATGCCCCCAAACAGATGATTGGCTAAAAAAAAATGTGGTACATATACATGATGGAATACTATGCATCCATCAAGGAGGACAAACACATGTCATTTGCAGTAACCTGGATGGAACTAGAAAGACTCATGTTAGCAGAAATAAGTCAGCAAGTAAAAGAGAAGTACAGGGTGGTCTCACTTATATGATGGATATAGGGAAAAACAAACAAACAAGAAAAAATGAAAACAACCAATGGGACTGAACCATGGAGCGAGAGAGGAGGAGGGGGAAGAATGCAGGGGAGGTGAAGAGCACAAAAGATCAGGATAGTTAACAAATGTTAGTGAAGTGGG
>PVHY01010476.1:0-51776 GCA_004024945.1 Uropsilus gracilis
TGGCCTCAGGTAGCATGGACCTCAGTTGGGTCCTTAAATAGGAGCCACGACCAGAGCAGCTTGTTTCCTTTCTGACTGGGGTTTTCTATAGCCCTTTCCCAAACACCTGTTATTTCCCTTTTATTCTCACGAGGAGGTGAGGGAGCTGGCCTTCGGACTTCTACTACTCAGCTCCAAAGCCACAGCCCCTCACGTCCACAGATGTGAAATCAGTTACAGCCCAGGCCGGGGACATGTGGGCCAAGCCAGCCTGATGCCGGGTGGGACAACCTCTGTCCTGGCTGGCACCACGAAGACAGACGCACAGTCATGCAGTCCTGTCCCACACTGGCCTCCTTCCTCATGTCCCCAGGGGCTGGGGAAGTGCGACCTCAGCTGTGAGCACCACAGGGCCTCTGGGCCAGGGCCCATCGCAGCACTCATATTTCAAGTGACTCCCCTGAGCCCCATGACAACGGTATCACTTCCAACCCCCCAATTTCAGGTTAACCTGAAGACTGAAGAGGCAAAGTGCCTGTGAGGTGGTGGGCAGGCCAGGTCTCACTGACCCCCAGTCAGCACACAGGATCTGTCAGAGGCTAAGCCCTGGTGAAGCTCAGCAGGGAATCCCTCGGGAGCAGCTGTGGGCAGAGGACAGCAGGACGCCTTGCAAGGATGGGTGCCTACGCTGGGTGCTCGCTGCCAACCTCACTGGGCCTGCCTGGCTCCAAAAATCAAGTCTGGGGGACTGGGTTTCCTTAGGGAGTGATGAGAATGCTTGGAACTGGGCAGATGTGGCACATTTCTATATGGCTGATGTCAAATCTCAGAAATTACACCTCAAAAAAAAAAAAAAGGCAAATCTAAAAGCATTTTCTAGCCAGAAGTCTAATTTTACTCACTGTATTTTTTTATTATTTTTAATTAAAAAAAAATTTTTTTAGAGACTAGGTCTCACTATGTTGCCCAGGGTTATCTTGAACCCGCGGACTCAAGTGATCCCTAGCCTCAGTCTCCTAGGTAGCTGGGATTACAGGCAGGTCACCACGCCTGGCTTAACTCACTATATTTCTTAAAAAGCATTTCTAAGAAACCCACAGGGCATAGGAGGCTATGGGGGTCTCTACTATATTCTCTATGTCTTCAAAACCTCATCCATCAAGAATAACCTGATGGTGTACTGCTGCATACAGGTGCCCGCTAGTTAGCACAGTGCTGCCTGAACCCCTCCCATCCATCAGCTTCCATAACCAGCAGGTGAGACCAGAGTGGTTCTTGCCTGCTAAACCTGGGAACAAGACGTCTCTTCTGCAATCAGGATAACAAGGTAAGGACATTCTCTTTCAATATACACAAGGAAAGAAGACAAAACTTGAAGGAATGTCTCCTCCATCAGCACTTTTCGCTTTATACCTTTTTTACCAAGGATGGTACAATGTATGCTAAAAAGAAACCCTTCTAAAACTCATTCTACTGGGCTGTGACTTGAGCCACTTGAACAAGTAGTAGGAAACAGTTCACAGGATGTCACTACTGCCCTGCTGTTCCCTGGGGCTTAGGTTTTCAAAGGGCCACACTTGGAGCTGCAGGGTTTCCAAAAGCCAAGCATTTTCTAGATAAACAAGGAAAACTGAAGTGCCTATGTGTAAATTGTTTAAATGTCTGTATGATGCAATTTGGTAATATTTATAAACATAAAAGCATGTGCCTGTTCCTCAAGGAGGTAAATACAGAACTAACTACAATATGAACCAGTGATTCTGCTCCTGAGTATCTAACCCAAAGAACTGAAAGCGGGAATTCAAACAGGTACGCATAACCAATGTTCACAGCAGCACTATCCATAATAGGTAAAAGGTGTCAACTACCCAACTGTCTATCGAAAACCGAGTGGATAAACGAAATGTAGTACAAATACACAAGAGAGTACCAGTCAACTTCAGGAAGGAGTGGAATGCCAACAAAGGCTACAACATGGATAAACCCCGATGACACTGTGCTAGAGAAACAGAACCGTCACAAAAGGACACACATGTACAATCCCCTGCATAGGAAGTACCTATGCATAAACAAGTGCATAAACACACAAAGTAAGAACAGCATTGCCAGGAGCTTGGGGAGGGAGGATTACTGTGTATCGGGTACAGTGTCTCTTTGCCATGAAGTTGTGGGAAAAGATAGTGGTGATGACTGAACTTGTGGAGGTACTTAATGTTACAACTGTACACTTGAGGATGGTTAAAATGTTAACCAGACATAAGGTACGGGATAATGGAATGACACCTACAAAGGCAGAAAGTTGAAAAAAAAGAAAAAAACATATCTAGAATTCTATATGCAACAGAAAGTGACTTTCAAAGTTGAAAGCAAAATAAACACTTTTCTAGGTAATAAGAAATGGAGAGAATCTACTGCCATCAGACCTGTGTAAAAAATAACACTAAAGGGAATTCCTTAAGATGGAAGCACAGAAATGGAATGAAAACAACTCATAGAGTTAAGTGTGGACAAATGCAAATGAAGATTAACTGTATGAGACTATAATAAAAATGTTTTGTGGGTCATAAACTATATGTCTACATCAAAATGCATTACAAAAGCCAGAAAATATGAGGAAGGGGAAATTAAATGTCACAAAGTTTGTGCATTGTGACTCGATGTAAAGGCAGTTAATTCAGGATAGATGCAACTATGCCATGACTGACATTTATTTGACACTGTTTCACTTTTTTGGAAAGATATTTTTATACATTTTGTAGAAAACACATTCTGTCGTATGTTAGGTCTAAAGTCAAGTTCCAACAAATTTCAAATATTAAAGTCATACAGACTATGTTCCTTGACTACAGTAAAAATAGTTAAAAACCAATAACAATAACTTTAAAATATTTCCCAGATGCTTGGAAATTATGAATATACTCTTTGTAGTCAAAGGTATCTCGATGGAAATTTGAAAACATTTTGAACTATGATATCAAATATAATAGAAATGTGATATCAAAACTCATGAAATAAAACTAGTGAGGAAAATCTATAGCATGGAAAGCATATTGTAGAAAAGAAACAGTGAAAATTAATTATTATTTAAATAGTGAAAATTATTGTAGAAAAGAAACAGTAAAAATTAGTTAAAATAGTGAAAATTATTTAATCATTTAGAAATTTTTATAAGAAGCTAAAAAAGAACACCAAATTAACCCCAAATAAAGAAAATGACAATGTTAAAAAATAAATTATAGAAATATACAAAGAAAACAAAGAGGCAATTCACTGGAAAGGCTATCACCATTGCAAGATTGAAAGAAAGAAGAACATAACCTCAAAAATTTGAAGATTTAGATGAAATAACAAGTTCCTGAGAAAAAAAAACTTTTCAAAACTTAAAATTTATGGTTACAAAACAAAAAACTTGTATCTGTGAAGGAAACTGAATCTCATCAAGAAAAATTCAGACTCACAGGGCTACACTAGTGAATTCTTCTCAACAGTTAAGAAATGTCCCAAACCTTCCTCAAATTCTTCCAAGGATTGAAAAGAAGGAAACATATTTCAAATGACTTCCTAAGTCCGGCATAACCATGACACCCAGACCCGCTAAGGCCATGGGAAGTCAAAGTGACCAGCAGACCCTGCTCTCACACAGCCACAAAAATTCTGGGGAAAACAGGAGCAAAGCAGAACACATCAGTGGGGTAGGGTGGGTAGGGTGGTAGAATTCCAACCCTTTCCAAGGTGACCATGCTTTTCTCATTCCCAAAGGAATCACACTTATCATCCTATTTTGCCCAAAGCTTTTACAGTTTAACTCTAGGGAAACTGAGGCCTAAAAAGATGCAGGAACCAGCACTCAGGCAAGTACCTGCCACTAGATGGACATCTGCAGGTATGCTGTGTGCCCGGTGAGGCCTGGGGGAGCAGCTGTGTGACTCTTTTCTGCCTGCTCCTTCCTTCTGCTCCACCGGAGCCAGTGTCTATTCCACTGCTGCAGCCCCGGGCAGGTGGGACCAAGGGGCAGCCAGTGGCCAGGGTGGCCAGTACCCTTTGGCTGTAAGGTGCAGAGGCCCTGGAGCACAGTGCCCTCTCTGCCAGGCCCCAGCTTCCCTGCACCACCCTGCTCCGAGGAAGCATATGGTGCTGAGCAACATAAAATGGTCCACATAGCGCACCCTGGCCACCATTTCCAGGCCCTTCTGCCCAAGTTTCTCGCTGGACCCTCGGGGAACCCTGCGAGGCAAGAACTGATACATTTGCTCTGGATTTCAACACTTCCACTGTGAAGTACCAGCACCTCTATTACAGAAGCAGAGGGCCAGGTCAGGAGCAGACACAGCAGAATTACCCAGGTTCTCAGCACACCAGGTACCCCCAGCAAGCCTGTTCAATGGAACCAAAATGTGCTGGATGACACACTGTGAAGCAGACAAGACCAGCACAGACAGATGCCGGCGACAGTGTGAACACCACAGAACTCCCTGACGCGCTAAGTGGTGACACATGCGATTTTTGTTTAGATATAGCGAATCCAGAGGGATTGCTCCACAGTATGAGATCAGATGCAAACAAGAAACAGGCAGTGCGAAAACTGGAAAGTGAATGATGTGTTTTAGGGATCTCTTAAAGGCAGGAAAGTGGGGTTCTTTGCACTGGAACCTCATTCGTGCCTCAGTCTTCCAGGACACTAGCCCCAGGAGAAGGGGATGAACAGAAGGGTTTCATGGCCCTTTGTCCCAGGGGTGCCGGAGTTTCCCCTTCCAAAACCACCCTCTGAAAAAGATGAGTCCAAGACCCAGCTCAGAAGCCTTTAAAGCTTACTGACCAAAAGAGAAGAAAACACCAGCCCAGGGCAATGGAAGGTTGCATCAGCTAAGTAACCAAGCATGTCTTTGAATAGCACTATTGAGAGAACGTGAGGCCCAACAATGGACTCCCCCCTCACCAAGTGTTCCAGAATGACCCCCAAACTCCAGCTCCAGCCCCTGGTGGCCAGAATCTCTGGAAACAACGTCAGTGGACCCAGGGCAAACAGCACCACCTAAATGGCATGGCTCCAAGAGCGGAGAATCATGTTTTCAACCCAATGCATTTGTTTGTTAATGGGAAGTAAACCTATGGTCAGCAGGAAGTTGGTGGATATGATTTCTGGAGACCTTCAAAAAGCATTTGGGATGAATTCAGACTGAGTCACATGAACTGGGAGGTTCTGTGGTGGATCGGGCTGGAGGGATGCCAGTAAGAAAGAGTGGGGACTGCCAGGCCCTTCTCATGAAGGAAAAATGTAAACAGTGGGTTCCCCGGGGAATGGGCTGGTTTTACTTCTTCATAAATGACTTGGAAGGAGGACAGAGTGGTGAGATTGAATGAAGGAGATTTAGCAGCCCTGGGCTGGGAAGGTGGGGCCAATGGACTTCCCAGGAGGACCCCTCTGGGGTCCTCTCCCGCCCACAGTGGAAGCAGTTGTGAGCACATAGTAGGTGCACAGTGTGAATCTACCATTGAACCAAAAAGGAGCAGAGGGAGGCAGGAGGGAAAACACAAAGTCTACCCGAAAGGAAAAAGGCATCCCAAATAACACAGAAGCATTTCGCTTGAGAAAGGAGCATGAAGTGCTGGGGGCTACTTGGGCAATTGTATTTCTTTAAAAAGAAAAGCTTTAAATTATAGGAAAAAAGAAAAGAGGAGGAGGAGAAAGGGGAAGGTTAGGTCAAACCCATAGGAGATTTAGGAGTGAGTTTCCAATGAGAAAAGCTTCCAGAAGTCAGGAGGAGCCCTTTGCCCAGGAGGCTATGTCAGACTGCAAACACCTGACCCTGGCAATGAACTCCAAGCCCCACAGAGCCTGAGCCTCTGAGTCACTGCACCACACTGAGCTCATACCCTCCACAGAGGGCCTCTTCCTTAGTCACAGCCCCTGGATTCAGGCTCCTGGCCTGACTGCCCTGAGAACACCCCCAAAAAGCTGCTGATGACCCACAGCCTTACCTGCTGCTGACTCTGCTCCTCCAGGTTCATCTTTACCTCCAATGACTGGCGAGCCTCCAGGAAGGCTTTGCGGTGCTTGCGGTCAGCCATGTAGTAGGACATGATGCCCACGATGATGGCGCACAGGTAGAGGAAGACGTTGGCCAGGATCTGCACCCAGGAAGAGGAGGGAACAAGACAATGGTAAGGGCACGTCACCAGGAGAAGGGATGGGGAGGTGGGCTGGGAGGTGGATAAAACCAAGCCCACTGTGAGGGTTAGCGACCCCTGCTGCCCATCGGTCATTGGCTCATCTTTACCTGCCACCTTCTACCCTTAATACTAGGTGCTCTTGGGTGCTGGGAGCAGAGTGAACAGAATCTGATCAAGAAACCAGGGCAGATGGCTCTAAAATCCGCAGGTCGCATGGGATACAGGAAACAGAAATTGGGCCATTCGGTAGTTCCAGTGTTCCCTTATATGGGCACCACAGGTTTATAGGTTTCTGGGAGTTAACGTGCATCTTCTCAGCCAACCCCCCCTGCTAGGTAAGGGAGGCCAGTGCCAGTATCCAGGTCCTATAGGGAACTGGAGTTGAGAGAAGGGAAAGGGGTAAGGGAATCGACACCTGCCATGGCAGCTCAGAGCACTGACACAAAAAGTCTCCAGGGCATCAAGAGTCTGTTCCCCCTGCAGGCCACCCAAATGTCTGTGGGGAGAGGCCAGCCTGCTCCCCCAGGTTGCTGAAACTACAGAGGCAATGGCCTGCTGGAGGGAACAGAATATGGACCTGAACTCACCCACTCACACTTAAGTTCCTGCCTCTGGCTACTACGGGCCCAGAGTCAGAACCCAAGAGGACCCCGTCTGGGGCTGTACCAGGCTGTTCCATGACTGCTCGCCAGAAGCCTTCTCCAACAAGGCCAGCTTCCAGCCCTGGTCCTCCCATTTCCCTGAAGCCTGTCACACCCTCCACCTGAGGCTGCCCCACCTCCTTCCCGGAGTCCCCAAGGTCCTGCTGGGGCAGGACCCTTCTCTGCAGGGTGTGGTTTCTTGGGCAAGTTTAGAGCGGAGATTCTGGAAAGGAGGTAGAAATACTTATCATCTGGCCCTACTGGAGGAGAAGGTTGGCCCATTGGAATATAACTATGGGTTCTGGGGCAGGTGGAGAATGTGATCTTAAGAAGATGGCTTAATAGACAATGAGAGCTTATTTTCTAGCTACTCTCAGTTACCCAGTTTGTGTTTAATCAGGGTTGACTAACACTCACCCTGAGGACCCACCAGCCCCGGGAGGTGGGCATCTGTCCTTGGTCACCAGCGATAGGCTCAGGGGATGACCAGCAATGGCAGCTGAGGAATAAGTTAATTCGTAATTGAGGTGTGTGGGTGAGTCTCAGATGCAGATCCTGCCAGGTCCTTCTAGCCTGATTCTACGTGGGCCTGTGTAGCCCATCTCCTTCCCAATTCTGGGCAAACTGGGCTTTCAAATAGCCCCACAGGACATCTCCTGCCCCTTCAGTTGGGGTGTGAGGGCCCACACCGCCTGAGCTGTGGGCTCAGTGTGGCCTTGGGCCACTGGCAGTCCAGAGAGTCAGGCTGGGCAGCCTCCACCAGTCTGGCCTGAGGACTGGAAACATCCACCAGTCAAGAAGCAACCTTCCCAAGGGGCCCATGTGACCTTGAAGATCTGTTTGCTCCCAAGTTCACAATGCAGGAAGCTGGTGGGAAAGTCAGGCTGTACCCTGAGTATGTCAATAGAGGGGTGGCACCCCATCAAAGTCACCCCAGGATTGAGATACAGCAGCCACCAAGGTGAGAGTTTCCAGGCATGGGAGAGGTACACGTAGAGAAACCAAGCGTCTGGGTCTCGTACCTATAGCATCAGTCCTTCTGGACTAGTCATGGCAGGCTACCCTGTCACTGGCCCTGGGTTGCAGACCACAGCCACTCTCCCTGCCACTGGGGTCACCAGTTTCAGGGTGGCACCGGGCATTAGTGCCCCTGAGGGCCCTGTCTTCAGTTGAAGTGAAGTTAGAGAATCTGGGGAGCACCAAGAAACCCAGCTCTGGGGCCCTGGGATACTTGTTGAGAAACAGACAAGTCACGAGCTGAACTCAGTCTCCAAGTCTTGAGCACAAACCCAATAGGGTGATGTCACCAAGGTCTGGAGACTGCCAGCCAGAAAGCAGGCTGGGCAGGAAGGTTTAGGAATGAGTGGGAGGAGCTGTGCTACTGATGGGAAAGGCCTCTCAACGAGATCATACTGTCCCCTGGGGGTGATGGTGGCCCAGCTGACTCCCCACCACACGTGCTCAGACCACAGGTGGGGCAGGTACCCCCAGGGGACTCCAATGTGCCTCCGGAGCCAAGTACCCCCTGTTGGCCTCTGTTTCTTCACCTAGCAGCACATCACAACTTCCTATCCTAGACATGTGCCTCCTGCCTCCCAACCCCCACCTTGCTCCTGGCAGCATCTTTACAAGGCAGACACCGTCATCTCCAATTTACAGAAGGGATAGAGAGGGATGAGGGCTCAAGACCTCCCACACTCGCTCTTCTGCCTCTAGGATCCAAAGCCCACCTCAAAGCGCCCCTCTGCAAAACTACGTATTTAGAAGCCTACTTTCTCCCAGGAAGGAGACCATTTTTAGATGAAAACTAAAACCGTCATGAAGATACCAGCCCTGGAGCCTGTGTGTGCGCTGCTCACACGGAATCTGAAAAGCAGCAGCATCCGAGGTGCCCAGCCTCCAGCCCTAATGGTGCCTATTAGCGCCTCAGAAATTCCGTTTCATATTTATAAATGTGTGTCTCACTTAGCAGAATGGATGGGCTCCTCAAAATGTTTGGATAAAAACGATTTTCACTCCCTCAGCTGAGCTGAGTGCTGGCCTTGAGGAGCAAAGGGCTGAGATCCCGTCCTGGCCTGGGCAGGCCGTGCATGCAATCAGACCGGGAGGCCTCTGTCCCAAGGACATGCTGATCAGCTCAGACTCTCATTACAGCTGGAGAACTGCAGACCCTGGGGGAGAAGTGGCCACCAGGGAAAGCTCTGCCTTAAGAAGCAGATCTGGTCCCTCATGTGACTCTGACAATCAGGCTTCTCCATGCTGAGCTTTGCGCTCCGCAGGTCTGGGGTTAATTTTCTGATGTTCCCACTCCAGGGGGTGGGGGCAGGGCTTCCTTTTCTGAACTGGTGTCTTCTCCAGGGCTGCCTTTCCTAAATCCAATTTTGCAAACAGTGACCCCCAACCATACCCGGTCAGCCCCTTGTCTTGGCCCCAGAGAGCCCTTTTCAACCTCCAGTCCCCCAACGGTTCCTCCTCCCTCCTCATGCTCCCCAAACACTACCTTCTAGCAGAAATGGGTGCCTGGGAACGGACCCTGCCATCCTCACCCTTCGGCCTTACAGCCCACTCCAGGCCTGGTCTAGCATGCTATTGGCTGGACAGACTGGATCACAATTCACCCCTCAGCCCTTCATCTCTGGTCAGTGACAGGCAAACAAGAAGCTACCTGGCCCCCACCCACATTCTCCCCAGGCCCAGCCTTCCCATGAACATCCACCCCACCCTCTCCACCTCAGTCTAGAAGTGGAGCAGAAAGAGGCTTGTCCACTGCCTCATGGATGCTGCAGGCCTGGAAAGTGAGGCAGGACAGCCTGGGGCTGGGGGGCAGCAGAGCATGAGGCCAGCACACATTGTGCAGAGAGGCAGGCGGCTCAGGATCATGTCCCCTGGGGACCCATGGGCAACTTCCTGAAAACATAGGCTGTCAAGATGGGGCTCCAATACCACCCAGTGACTTGAGGACGGGTTCCTTCTAGAATCATTGAACTAGGAATTGGGGGTGTTACACAGACACCTGACAGAGCAGACAGGAGGCACCGGGGCCCAGGTCGCTCTGAGGGTCACAGGGGCCCTGATGTGCAACCCTGGCTCCTGGGTGTGGCCAGGGCGGTGAGCCTGGCACACTTACCTCCCACTCCACACTTGCTCCTGAGGTGCCCCCCACACTGACAAAACTGAGAAGCCTTGCTGTGCCCTCAGGATCGCCCCTGCTGGGCCCCCTTTACACTGGGCAGCAGGTCTTATTTCAAGTGAAATCTTTTATATACATAATTAAAAAATAATAATGAAAACAATGAAGGATTCCCCTCTGTGGGTAAACATTCAGACCCAAGTTTCATCTGACCTGCAACAGCTGGATAAAGTTTTTGTGATACCCCAGCTTGGAAAGGCAGTCGTGAGAAAATTCCTTTACAAAAATCCCTCCTTGCGGAATGTGATGATTCATGATGCCCTGCACATTTTTCTGACAGCCCCTGGGGACAGGGCTGCTCGGAGCAGGGCTCAAAAACAGAGCCGCCCCCAAAAGAGGGCTGGTGCTCCGGGCCCGGCTGACCCCTCCCTACATGTGTTCCAGCCTGCAGATTCCAGAACCCCCAGAACCAGGGAGAAGGACCTGGGGAAGAGAAAGCTGCTCTGGGGTGTCAGAGCCGTGTCAACCACCCTCAGAGACTGCGTGGAGCTCTGCTGCAGGGAGAAGGCGGCGCTGGAGCTTCTGTTCATTAAAACTAACTTAGATGTTTTGGAAAACATCTCCAAGGCACTGCAGGGCAGAAAGGAGCAGGGGAGAGGCAGCTCCGCAGGCGACCAGCCTTCCCAGCCAAGGACGCCCGGCAGAACCTGGAGTGGCCGTCACACAGGGCAGCGGGCCTTCCACTCCAGAGTCCTGGGCTGCAGGGCCAAAAAATGGCTGATGTTGCCAATAAATGCAATCCAACTCCAGACAGCACAGGCCTCAAGCATGGGGCACCACCAACGTGCCTTTCCAAAATGTGCACTCGTCAGGTTTCCACCATGTGCCTCGAAACGGACCTCCAGCAGCACTTGCTTTCTGTCCCTGGGCACGTTTCTGCCATAGACATTTGAAATCCACCCTTCTCCAAAACAAAGATGGCTTCTAGCCAGTTTGGAGAGACACAGGTTGCTCCTTCATGCCAGGACAGCCTCTCAGGCTGCGCACTACATAATCCCGAAGCACCACTTCATAGACAGGATGGCTCCCACAGCAATGTGGGACACACCAGCCCTGGCCCTGGGCTCCTGGTCACCTTTGGGTCTTATGTCTGAACTTAGGCCATCAGGCTCCCCTCACTCCAGCCTCAGTGGCCTCTCACCATTCCTCTAACATATTATTTTAGGGTTCTGAAGCCCTAACTGGAACCTCCCCTCCCCTTCTGTACCTATGAAGGCCCCTTGTGGTGACAACCCCCTTACTTCATCAGGTCAGTCAAGTCCAGAACATACCTAGCCCTTCCTCATCCCTCAGGAAATGTTAGTTATTGTTATTATTTCAAGACCCAGCTCCAACAGCCCTCCCTGATTCCCCAAATAACCACATTCATTCATTTAAAGATGTAGGGAGTGGCCGCACTGTGGCACTTCATGTGAGGAAGACAGAAGTAGTCCCGACTGCCATGGAGTTGGCGTTCTGGTAACAGCAGACAGATAAAAAAACGGATATCCAATAATAAATGTATCTGGGAAACTAGTATAATGTGACACATCAATTATAACTCAATTTAAAAAAGAACCAGAAAAATAAACAAAAGTAGTGGTCTTAACATAAAAGGAGAAAATAAAGTGTCCTGTCCAAAAAAAAAGAGCATCATCATCTGGCAGATAATAAGGGTGAAAGGCAGCTACTCTGCATGGGGGAGCGACCCCCATAGGGTAGTGAAGTACCCTTCCTTCCTGCTCCCTCTGACCATGTGACTTATTTGGCCAAATGAATCCCATGCCTCCGACAAGAGCAGATGTGTGAAACATGCTTTTCCTCTTGTACTGCCACTCTTGTCACAAGAACAAGGTGCACCAAGCAGCTCACTAGTACAGCAGGAGACCCCTGGAGCAAAACAGAAGCTCAGTTGCAGTGTGGAGCTGACCCAGATGAGCCTCAGCCCAGCAGAACCACAGGTGTGCGGTGAAAAAGGGGTGCTTGTGATCCACTGAGTTTGGGAGTGTTTGTTATGCAGCACTGGTGAAAGCAGACTATCACAGGTAGTTAGGACAAGGCCCCTGGGTTATTTAAACCAAGAGATAAATGACAAAGACTCAGCCCCGGGAAATCAGAAGAGCAGCTTGTGCGAGGTCACACCATGCAAAGACTGAAGACACTTGCCTCTTCCAGGAAACACAATTGGCCCAGGAGGCTGGTGTGTGCATCTTATGTTTGCAGCTATGGGACCTTCTGCAGCCTTGGGTACACTGCTCTTGGCCGCATGAATAACTGAGCAGTAGACAGAGGCCAGAGAGTCTTTCATTCTCTACTAGGTGTCCCCTTGATGAGAGAGCCAAAGAGCAAGCCACAATTTTCAGGGGGCCACGGTGATCTGCTTTGCCCCATGGGGTCTTTTGGCAGCATCTGGGACATTTTTGATTATCATGATTAGTGGGAGAGATGAACATATAATCTGGAGATAGGGAGTTATAGAATTCCAGAAATAATACCATCACACAAACTCAGCATATGAAAATATGAAGGGAGATCACGGACTGCATAGAAACAGGGATGCCTATGCCAAGGTATCCACATAGTGGAGCAGAAGTGTTTGACATTCTAGGAATTTCTACCTCTCGTTCAAAATGAGTATGAATTTGAGCATAAAACTTCCTGCACACTCAGCTGCAGACACTAGAGGGGGCACCACCACCCCTCACCTTCCCCCCATCAGGACTTTCTCCTTGGAGATTCTATACCTCTTTCCCAAACTGCATAGTAGGGAGTGCTCGGCAGCTCCCAGCTTCTCAGAGTCTTCCCAGGAGCAGTGGGTTTTGTTTTCAGTCACTGGTTCTGACTCAGCCCTTCAGAACGTACTCTTTCCTGACAATAATGGACAAAGACTCCCCTTCATAGAAACTCCCCTCTGACACAGGAGGTCTGGGCAAACTCACCCAGCTAAGAGAGTCTCTGGCAGTGATTCCCAGCCTCCCCCCAGAGCCTCGGCATCCAGTCTGCGAGAACCTCTTCTCCACGCCTGGTCCTGCCGATCATGCCTTACCTCTCATCAGAGGTTTCAAGGGTCAGCTGGGATGACAGGCCTCCCTAAGAGCTTCAAACAAGACTGGCACAGAAGCCAATGGCCTGTCCTCCCTGCTCCTGCACTGTGCAAGGAGAGATCCCTGTGATCAGTGGGCGCCAAGCTGCCAAGCTTGTCACCTGCCACTCACCATCCAGTGCCAACATCACAAAGGATGCTCCGTTTATAAACTGGAGCTTGTGCTGGTTATCCCCCCAGAATCAATATCCCACCTGCTCTGATGAGCTTTCCCAAAGGGAAGTCCAGCTGGCGAGGCTGCAATGGCAAGTGGTTTCATGCCAGCTGCTGTGTGTGGCCCAGCCTGCAGTCCCGGACCTTGCTGGTGTGTGGGATCGTGTGGTTCTTGGAAATGATGCCCTGTGGGTCATTCGCTGGTCTACTGTCTCCTTTCTGGGCACCTAGGTGTCTCCCTCTTCCTGCCATGGCTTCTTTACCTGCAGGATCCACCAGCTGTCCTGTCCCTCAGAAACTGACCTCCCAGCCTTGCAGGATTTTCTCATGCCATTTTGGAGGCTTTCAAGAGTCCTAAAACCATTATGGGCTTCCTGAGAAGTTCTGACTACTAAAATGCTATCTTTGTGCCTAATTTGCCCACTTAGGGGTCTTGCACTTTTTGACACAGAAGGCTTACCTGGATTACTTTCCTCTCCTGCTATGTGGGTGCGGGGTGCATGCCTACTGATCAGTATGGCCAATGAATGGTGTGCTCATACGAGGCTGGTGTCTCTCCCAGCTCATCCTAAGGGCCATGCCAGTGACCAGCACACTTTTCCTTTAGTGGCATAAATGCTCAGGGACAGGTAACTGTGATGAGAAACTGGGCTTGAATTCACCAAGGCTCCATGCAAGCTCCCTCCTCTATAAGGAGCACATGTGGCCCTGCAGAGTGAGCTGTGGGGGTTCGTTAGGATGATGTGTCTGAGGTGCCCCGCAGGTTCCCTGGACTGTGAGCCACAGCGAGTACATCAGCAGCCAGCATGGTATAAATCCCCAGTACTACCATCACTGAGTCTGTGCCCAGTATTGCAGCTCCCTCAGTCAACTCCAACATACCCTTTCCCTTTCAGGAAGCAGTACTTTCCGAACCTGTCCGTGTTTGCCCCACGGCTCCCCAGGCATCCCGTGTTCCATTCAAGTCCGCTGCACAGGGCCAATATGCAAAGTGAGTCTCGCAGATTTTGGGGTTTCCACAGTATGTCAAAGCTACGTCTGCAATACACTGTCATCTAAATGTATTAAATGCCATGGTATTATGTCTTTAAAAATACTTTATTGCTAAAACAGTTAACCATTATCTGACCTATCAGTGAGTTGTAATCTTTTTGCCATAAACCTTCAGTTTATAAGAAGCACTATCTGTGAGGCACAACAAATGCCTTATAAAACAAGGTGTGTCTGTATTCAAAAGCTCCACCCTCAGACATGCTGCTTCCATGTACCTGGAGCAAGGCCAGGAGAGAGGGCTTGAATACAGCCCTCCCCCCCCCCATGGGGGTACTTGAGACAGCCAGGGAAAGCAATGTACTGAAGTGCAACCCTACTGTTCATCTTACTGAAGTGTGATCTGTGGTCCCGACCCAGTCCTATAATGTTCACCCTGCTGTCCATGCAGGTTGTCCCGCACAAGCTCCCCACTGTTCCCTCCTTCCCCCAGATCCCTGGATACCGAGCACAGCGCTTCCTGTGTCATCACTTGCTGGCTGGGCAGCGAGCCCAGTAGGGTCACTCCATCCAGATCTGAGAACCCTCCTTCCTTCCCAGCTGGAGGGCTCAGTTCCTCTGGTGTCCCTTTCCCACTCCTATCGAGAAGTTCCCCAACGCAACACCAGCAGTTGCTGGAACCCCATGTCCATTCCCCCAGCCCACTGTGCTGCCAGGAACCAGGGAACACCAATGCATCTCAAGTCATTACTTCACAAGCCCTTCTGCCCTTAAAATGTATGGTAGCGTTCCCTGAATGAGCACTAGTTTGGGAGCCAGACAAGCTCCAATTCTATCATTCTTGGCAGTCCCCCTGCCCCCTCTTCAACTTTCTCACATGGGAAAAAAGCTTCAACTAGTCTCCACATAAGAATTCTTCACCGAACCCAAGGTTACAAAGGTTCTTTTATGTTTTCTTTTTTGAGAAGTTTTATAGTTGAAATCTTACTATGATCCATCTCATTAATTTTTATATGTGGGGGGAGGTATGGAATTAGTTTTTTCCATATGGACATCTAATTAGTTCAGTATTATTTATTGACAGGTTATCTTTTCTCCAAGTCTTATATCTAAGACGTCACTCCATTTAAAATTTATTTTTGCACATGACATTACAGTGATGGTGCTTCGTTCTTTTTCCATGAAACGCTCAGTTCTCCAGCAGTATTTGTTAAGGAGACACTCTTTCCCCACACTACAGAGTCATGGCTTCTTGATCATGAACTAAATGCTGATATACATGGATATATTTCTAGGCTGTCTGTCTGTTTTATGGCGACTTGTATCTTTTCATGTCAGTATCATATTGCTCTAACAACTGTTGTTTCTTAGTACAGTTTAATGTCAGGTGATTTCTCTTATTTCCCTCAAGATTGCTTTTGCTATTTGAAGCTTTCTGTGGTTCCATATAATTTTCCACATTCCTTATTCAACTTCTTTAAGGAATACTGTTGGTGTTTTGATGGGGATTGCATTACATTTACATATTGTTTTTGAGAGAACAGTAACATTGATTATAATGACTCTCCCAATCCATATGCATGGGACGTCCCTCCATCACCTTCTGCTATAATCTGAGTCCTTTAATATTTTGTGGTTTTTCACTGAGTAAATCCTTTGTCTCCTTAATTAGATTACCATCTTTCTTTGTACACTGCAGCTGGGCGTGGTGGTGCATACCTGTAATCCCAGCTATCTTGGAGGCTGAGGCTAAGAATCACTTGAGTCTGTGGGTTCGAGACAACCCTGGGCAACATAGCTAGACCTAATCTCTAAATAAATAAACAAACAAACAAATAAATAAATTGTACACTGCAAACATAAGGACACTTAACTCATATGCAAAATCACTGATGTGTGAAAATTTTATGGCTCATATGTACATATATAAGAATTTCATTTTTAACTAAAACAGTGAAAATGTTACATAAAAGTAAATCAACTGTTTTTAATTTCACTTTTTTTTTTTTTTTTTTTTTGAGACTAGGTCTCGGTATTTTTGCCCAGGGAACCCGCAGGCTCATGCTGCCTGGGGTACCACAGACTCAAGTAATCCCCAGCCTCAGCTTTCCAGGTAGTTGGGATTACAGGCATGCACTTCCATGCCTAGCTATTTTTTGGGACTATGTTGCCCGGGGTGGGTCTCGAATCTGCAGACTCAAGAGGTTCCCAGTCCCAGCTATGCTCCATAGGCTGCACTTAAAGGCACGTGCCACCATGCCTGGCTTATTTCACTTCTTAATATGCATACATTTTACTAATATTCTCCAGATGCCTTTAGTTTACTATCAGGAAACACTAAAGGAAAAGCAACTCTTGCTTCCCCTAACTCTATGTAATTGACTTTGGCATGAACTGGTTGGCTAGTGAAGGAGCAAGAAGAGTAAGAGGAGTAAGAGGATCCAGGTCCTTGAATGGTAATGTTTCTTAGAATGTCAGTCTCTCCTTTCTGCACTTGCAGGAAGTTCTAGTATGAACTGAAAACATGATCCTTTGGTTTGTCGTTCATTCAGCCACAGATGGAACATGCTTACACTGTAAATGACTTATATCCTGCTGAATTCCCAGATATTGTGAGTCCACCAGAATTCCATGTTGTTGGGGCACTCGTGCACTTATGAACGTTATATTAAATGGGATAGCAAGGCATGACAGACACACTTATCAGGCGTATTTCCTCTATTCTTGTGCATGTTCCATTGTCCCAGCAGAACAATTACAAGAACACAAGGTCATAGACAAAGCTGTTTAAGAATCTCAAGACTGCACAAACCACATGTCCATAAGGTCACCCTGCTTAGGAGAGCATTCAGATTTTCATCATTAAGTACAATCTTGGTTTTTCAGAGTTGTGTTTTCTTGGGGTAAATAAATTTTCTTCTATTCATGGTTCACTAAGAGATTTTACCTTGCATGGATGTGGAATTTGTCAAATACTTTTATATGCATATATTGAGATCATATGATTTTATTACTCTGCTAATATATTGAATTACACTAATTTTGAGATGTTAAAACAGTCCTGCATTCCAACAAAAATCCCCCTGGTCATTATGTGTGATTCTTTTTCACATATTGCTGGGTATTACCTAAGGAGATTTAGGTATACAATGATGGTTATTCATTTTTTTTATGAAATTTTGAGTTTTGATATCAGAGGAATGCTGACCTCAAAATGATTTGGGAAACGTTCCTTCTTCCATATTCTGGCAGAGCTGTGTAGATGAGTATTTGAGTCTTCAGTATTGGTAGAATTCAGTATCGAAGCCATCTGAAGCTGTAGTTTTCTTTGGGGGAGGATCTATCTATCTATCTAATCTATCTATCTAATTTATCTATCTATCTAATTTATCTATCTATCTATCTATCTATCTATCTATCTATCTATCTATCTATCTATCTATCTATCATCTATCATCTATCATCTATCATCTATCTATCTATCTATCTATCTATCTATCTATCTATCTATCTATCTATCTATCTATCTATCTATCTATCTATCTATCTATCTATCATCTATCTAATCTCTCTCTCTCTCTCTCTATCTATTTGAGACTAGGTCTCTCTATTTTTGCCCATGGAACCGCAGGCTCTCGTTGCCCAGGGTACCACAGACTCAAGCAATCCCCAGCCTCAGCTTCCCAGGTAGCTAGGATTACAGGCACACGCCACCATGCCCAGCTGTATCTTTTTGGAACTAGGTCTCGCTAAGGGTCGCAGGCGGGACTTGAACCATGATCCCTAGCCCTGGCCACTTCATAGGCTGAAGCTTACTGGCATGAGCCACCATGCCTGGCTTTTGGGGGAGGTTTTAAACTACAAAATCAGGATTTTTTTTTTAATGAATGTAGGACTATTCAACTTTGGTAGTTTAAGTCTCTCAATCATTGATCAAGGTGGCAAATATGTTATAAGCAAGCATGTGGTTGCTTATAACATATTAGTCTGTTAATGTGGTAGGACCTGTAGGAATTTGTGATTCCTCACATTTGCAAATTTGCTTTTTCTCATTTCCCTGATTTGGTTAGAGGTTTATTAATTTCAATGGCCTTTTCGAAGAATCAGCTTTGAATTCACTGATTTTTCTTTATTATATGTACTATGTGTATTGTGTATTTTATTACGTAAACCAATTTTTGTTATTTTTTATTACTTTCTATTTCTTATTCTATTTGATTTTTATTTAAGGTAGAACTATAGATGATTTTAGGTCCTTATCATAAGCATTTAATGCTATAAATATCCCTTTTACCACTGATTTTCATGCATCCCACAAATTTTGGTATGTTGCATTTTCATTTAAATCAACTTATTTTCTAATGTATTGAGTGACATTTTTCTTGACTCAGGGGTTACTTAGAAATGTGTTGTTTGTTTTCCAAATACTTTGTGATTTTTCAATATATATTTCTGTTCATTCTACTTCAACCCATCATTTTTGTCAGACATATTTTGAATGACTTTAATTTTTTTAAGTGTACTCAGTCTTGTGTTATGATCCAAAAGATTGTGTGTCTTAATGAACATTTCAGGGCACTTGAATGTATATTCAATATCTGCTATGTGGAAGGCCCTTTGAATATCTGATTATTCATGTTTTTCAGCTGTTTTCTATATATGAATTTGTCTATTAGTTTTACCAATGACTGAGAGGGAAGTATTACAGAATCAAAATATAATTATAAATTTATCTAATCCCTTTTTAGTTCTATCAATTTTTGCTCCATGTATTTTAAAGTTTTGTCATTAGCTGCATACATATTTAGGACAATGTTTTTTTGATGAACTGACTCTTATCATTATGAAATGTCCCTCTCTGCCCCTGATAATACTCCTTATTCTAAAGTCTATATTGATAATAATATAATCAGTCACTTCAGTTTTTTTCTTACTAGTGTTTGCATAAAAATTTCTTTCTATCCTTTTACTTTTTTTTTTTTGAGACTAGGTCTTCCTATTTTTGCCTGTGGAACCGCAGGCTCTCGTTGCCCGGGGTACCACAGCCTCAGCTTCCCAGGTAGCTGAGATTACAGGCACGCGTCACCACGCCCAGCTATTTTTTTGGAACTAGGTCTCGCTACGGGTCCCAAACTAGGTCTCGCTACGGGCCCCAGGCAGGGCTCGAACCGCAATCCCTAGCCCCGGCCGCTTCATAGGCTGAAGCTTACAAGCACGAGCCACCAGGCCCGGCCTTGTCTTTTTATGACAACTGTTGGTTCTTGCATCTATTAAATGGAGTCATATCATAAACATTCAGATTGAATTTAAAATTCTCATTTTGATATTTGTCTCTGTTCTTTCTTAATTTTCCTCCCCTTTTCTGCCATCTTTTGAATTATTTTGCTTTTTGTTCAACTTTACCTCCATTTTTGGCTTATGAGTCATACTTCTTTGTTAGATTTTTTAAATGGTCCTTCTGAGATTTACACTATACATCTGCCACTTGTACAGCCTAATTCAAATATATTACTTTACACATAGTACAAGTAAATTTTAATAGTACGTTCACTATTCCTCTCCTGTTCTTTGTACTACTGTTGTCATATCTTTTGTTTCTATATTCTTTACCATATATTGTTTATACTTTTATCTAGTCTTTTAAAGAGATTAAAATTAAGAAAACTTCCACATTTTCTCATGTATTTAGCCTCTTCATTCCTTTGTGCAGCCCAAATTTCTATCCAGTATCATTTTTCTTCTGCCTGAAAAATCTACCCTAATATTTCTTATAGTGCAGTTTGCGCCTACTGATGATAAATTCTCTCAGATTTATATTTCTCTCCAAAAGTCTTTATCTTACCTTCATTTTTGAAGGATGTTTTTGTGGGCCATATGGTTCTTGATGGACCATAAATAGATAAATTATAAATTTATCTATTCCCTTTTTAGTTCTATCAATTTTTGCTTCATGTATTTTAAAGTTTTGTCATTAGCTGCATATGTATTTAGGATAATGTCGTCTTTTTGATGAACTGACTTTTATCATTATGAAATGTCCCCCTCTGCCCCTGATAATACTCCTAATTCTAAAGCCTATATTGATAATAATATAATCAGTCACTTTAGTTTTTTTCTTACTAGTGTTTGCATAAAAATTCTGGATGGATGAACCATCCAGAATTTCTGGTTCTGGATGGACCTCTCTGTTCTTTTGTCTTTTACCTTTAATAATTTTTGACCAGGCATTTGTTATCATTCTTTTCTTTGCTCTTCTCTGTGTAGGTGCCTTTCTTCCTTCTTTCCCCCTTGTCATTTTTATTTTTCCTTTATCACTATTATCCAGCTATTTAATTAAGATGTATCTCTCTTAAATTTTTATTATTCATGTTTATTTAAGTCAAACTGAGCTTCTTCAACTGTGGGCTTACAGTCATCAAATTTGGCAATTTTTACACTATCATTTTACATAAAAAATATTCAGATTCTCTTTCTCTCCCTCTCTCCAACCCTCCCTCCCTCCCTCTCTCTCCTGCTCCCCACTACATACAGAATGCAGACAAAGCCATTTTATTTGTTTTATTTGGGTTTTGAGTTCCGCTATTTCATGTCTCTAACTAGCTTCCAGTCCTTTCTTACTATCCATGTACCCATCCCTCCAGTCAAAGGTTCTCTGCTGATACATACCTGTTCATTCCCCCAGACCAGTGCTCATCAGCCATCAGCTCTACCCCTCTCCTACTAATCAATCCATGACTAAAAATCCAATTTGCCCTCATCACCCAGTTCAGGACTGCCTCTTCATGAAGTCTTACCTAACTGGGGCAGAATGATTATTTTTCTCAGTTCTCTCATAGGTCTTGCATCTCACAAAGGCTCCCCAAGAGCTTGTAGGTGTGCTTTCAGTTATCATGGCATGAACCCCCAACACCCCAAAAAGGAGAAAAGGAATTAGATTCCATTATCTCTATGACTGGAAGTAAGCATAATGCTTATGTCAAAATGTGCCTTTGTGAGATCTTCCTGAGGGAGAAGTTGAGCACACAGTATTTTATGAAGAAGTGAGTCAGACAGTATCTCTCCTTTTTCCAAAGGGAAAAATGAGCTACAATAGCAGATTAAGTCAATTACACTGAGCCAGAGAAAATACCCTCCAAGGACCTTCACTCTCAGACCAGTATCTCAGTGTAGCTTCACAAGAGCTGGAGGGAAAAAAAATACCACCTCTGACTTTCTTTTTCGAAAGCCAGAGAAGCAGAAGACCGCAATCCTGCTCAGGAAACTACACAGCTCTTGGTTCTAGGTCTCCAGAGAGAGAATCCTGGCTTCATGAGGCCTGAGAGAGCAAGGGTAGCAAATAGAATTCCCAAGATTGAAAGAACAAAAGCAAATTAACCAGGCAACCTAGGGCAGCTCACTGGGGAAGAGCTGAGGCCCAAGGCTGTCCCAGTTTATACTGGAGACTCAAGGGCAGAGAACACCTGACCATTCCCTTAAACACACCCACACCACATCACCTGCCCTGCCATACTCCCAGCTTCCCTGACACTCACACTAAACAGCCTGCTGCCTAAACACCTTCTAACCCCTCACCCACCCTTGTCATCCCATATCCCAACCCCTCATCCACACCCCTTTGACATTAACAAGTCTCCATACGCATTCCTGAAGCAGAACCACACAAATTCCAGAAAAATACCCTCTGTCCCTTTTTGATTTCCTGCATCTGCTCAGGTGGTATCTATCAGCCTCCTCTTTGAGGCTCTAGAGGAGGTTCTGACGTCTTCTCTGTGTGACTTCAGGGAGTCACCTCCCCTCTGGGTACAAGCTGAGCTCAGCAGTGCTCTGAGCAGGGCCTCCTGGCAGCCGTGAACAGGCGGCAGGGACAGCAAATGGTAGGACCAAGGCCCTCTTAGGTGCAAACCCCAACTCAGAACTCATAGTGTCACCCTGAAAGATTACAAAGCAAATTTTCTCTCAGGATGCACCCTGGAGATATGTGAAAACAGTCCAGTCAGGGGCCAAATGGTCCAGTTCCAGGCCAAATCAGTTAAACCTACATGCAGAAAAGATCCCTGGTGACCAAAACTGGTTTTGGTTTCACTGATGTCCACTTACAGAATAAGATCCCACCTGAGGAGACATTTAACCACTAAATATGTGGCCCATGGTGAGGCATGATTTGACCAAGAAGCTGCACGGAGGGTGCACAGCCAAGATTCCAGGCATTCCATCCTGTCCCACCAAGTGCCAGCAACCCTAAAAAGTCCTTGCTCCCTCCAGGAAGAGGAGAGTGTACTTTGAGTGAAACTGTCTCCTTCAAATAATTAAAACTTTCTTTGCCGTGAGTCATTGACTTGATTGGTCTGGTGCCAATGGTTCAATACAACAGCTTTTTGGTTTTCTGAGTTCCAGAAAAACACCTAATAAGAGTAATACTTGCAGCTGAATGCGGTTTTGTGGTTTACAAAATGCTTTTATGTACCAACTCATCTGGTCCATTCTCTGGTGCAACCCTGTTGGCAGGGCTGGCACCCAGCATTGGCAGAGTGGACTTGGCAGGTAAGCAACCACTCAGAAGCTCTGTCTACAGTGGCTCCAATGGGGCTTCAGCAGGGGACAGGGTGGGTTAAGTGATGTGGCCAAGTCCACAGAGACACTGCACTGGCCCATGGTCCTGTTCATGTCCCTGAGCCTGGCCCCTGAACCCTGGACCACAGAGACCCCTCCTCTCCTCACTCACCAAAGAGGAAACTAAGCTTAGTGAGATCCAGTGGCTGGTCCCAAACCCCTGCACCTACAGAGGGCAGAGTCTGAACTCAGTTCCTGTTACTGATGAGACAATGACGAAAGGGGCAAAATCAGTAATGCCACGAACACCAGCCCCTGGCAGGGAGGATCCCTGGGTATGAAGGCCTCCAACAGAGACCCAAAGGGCTCAAGCTGCCCGTTTTCTGGCTCCTGGCCCAGCTTCCCTGAGGGCTCCCTGCCTCCCTCACCACAACTGCCACCCTCTGTTTTGCCCTGGGGGTTGGCCCAAGCCGATGGGGTGCCTCCAGGGTCCCAATGAGTTAAGGGATTTGTGCGGAAAGGACCAGAGCTACCACTGCTACCAATACCTCATTACCCACCCTGCCCCACCCACACCAGCTGCCAGCAGCTGGGTTGCTCAGGAGAGCTTGCTGAGGTCTACCCCACTGCCTCAGGGAGACTAACAGTGGCAGCTCACAGCTCAGTGGCTTTCCCTTTGCTTCTGGAGTGGATGCAGCTGGGCAGAGGCCACTAGCGTGACCATGAAGAGGGACTTCCCGGCTGAAGTGGCCTGGAGCCTTTCAGCACCAGGGGAGGGGAACAGTCACTGGAGGAGAAGGTGTCTTGGTCTGCTGACCTGCATGCTCTTTGGTAAGTAATCACTCAATCCTAAATGTACATAAATTCACACAAATGTGCAAACTCAGAGACGCTCCCAGGATGTACTCTCACAGATACTTGGCAATGGTTGCCCATGGGAAAGAGAGCAGAGGGAGGAGAGGGGTTTTTCACTTTGTGACTTCTGCTGAGGTTGAATTGTTTCTTACAGTGAGCATGCACATGGCAGAAGAGAAACCAGTCTTCACAGCCATCCGCAAAAATGCGCCCAATGCTAACAAAAGGGATCCTTGGAGCGGGGGGTAAGAGTATAGGTACTATTTTCCATACTATTATTTTCCAGGCTTCCAGAATGAACATATTTGCTATTTTTATGTTAGACTGAACCACATGAAATGCAACTGCCACTTCTTACAAGTCAAAACTAGTGTGGTATCAGCAGTTTCAGGTGATTCAACCTGATGGTGATTCATGCATCAATACTAAACAGACACTCATGGCAGAAGGTGGAACTACACCATGCCAGGCCCAGGCCCAACTCCAAACAATGATTTAAAAAAAAAAAAAAAAAAAGTAAGCTGGGTCTCCTTGTAGGCAGGAGCCCCAGTTACTTGTCTCTGTATCCCCAGGACCCAGAAACATGCAAACAAACATACTTGGCTGAGTGATAAATTAGCAGATAGAAGGGAAATCAATGCCCTGAATAGGCACACAAATGAAATTATCCATTCTCAGTAAGCAACACATACAGCGCCCTATTAGAGGAGGGCTGTCAAAGAGGAGGATGTGTCAGATTCCGACTAATTTGATAACCATGGCGATCTGAGCTGCTGTTCAGGGAGATGGGACCAGAGAAGGGGATGGAGATGGAGATGACAGCACGAGGGCAGGCATGAAGGCGTGCAGACTATGAGGGGTGAGGGACAGGCTGCATCAGTAGGGAGCCCAGGGAGCAGACACAGCCTCCAACACTGGCAGCAGCTCCTGCTAAAAGCACCTCTCCCTGCTGCCTTCATGGCCACACCCTGCCTGGCTGGGAAGCATCCCATCAGTTTCTACAGTGACCCTGTTCAGCAAGCCACAGTGGACTTGTCTAAATTAACTTAAATTTTTATGCAGACTACAATTTGCCCATTAAGGACTGATAGCTAAATTTCTAGGAACTGAGACCACTCTCCCCACCAAACAGCTACAGAATTGATTATACCTCTAGTATTTGTGTCCTGTAACAGCTGGCAATAGCAAGGTCCTTAAGAGCAGGCGGGGGGAAGAAGGGAATGGATGTGAGGCAGGAAAAGTGCTGGCCGCTGCATTTCAGTTTGCAGTCAGGGAAAGTGCTCCAGATGATGCGAGGTGCAGAAACCACATCACTTGAGGATTTCTTGGAAAGAGATGATTTAAGAGGAGGCCACAGGAGAGCAAGATGGGTGGATTCTAATACTGAAAGGGCCACTGGACTGAAAATATGAGGCAAAGATTTTTCTTCCTCTGGATAAACTAGAGGCAGGAGTGGAAGCTTGGGGAGGCAGAATGGGGCTCCAAACCAGAGCAGGAGCCCAGGACAGCACAGGTCTCCAGACCAAGTTTGCAGGTGAGTTGAAACCACCCCTGTGAGACTCACAGGCCTCACTTGCACAGTGGGCAGGAGCCTCTGCAAGTTTCCTGTAGTTTTGTTCCAACATTTGGAGCATCTCCCAAGAGTCAGGTTGGTTTAGTCCCACATCTGTCTCACAATAAGCTATTTTCTCATAATCTAATTACGTATAGCCCCGAAAGATAAAGTGAGTATAAAAGAAAGTTATTGGAGCTACACAAACGTGGCAGTTTGGGAAACCTCAGAGAAATGAGTAGTTAAAAGAAAGTGCTGCTGAATTAGAAATGGACAACACTAAAACACTTAGTTTTAATAAGAAGAGTCATAAAAATCTAGAAGACTTCTGAACCCTGATTATTTCCAAGGGACTTTAAATTCTCCCTCCACCTTCAGGAAACTTGAAGTAGCAGACAACACACTATGAGCTACGAAGAACACCTACGAGGGCAGCTAGATGCAAAGATCTTTCCCTTCAACAAAAGATGAGTGACAGTAGAGGGACTATTTTCCATTAAAATACGGCTATTTTGAATACACTTAAATGTACACATGTGTATGCACACTTTTGCATGTATATTCAATAAAAGGCACCCACTTTAAAGTGCCTCAGCAGGGTTTGAGGTATTGACAAGTTACAGAGCTGTGACTACATCCACATCGTAATAGAGAACACCTCCCTCACCCCAATATTTCCCTCTGTGGCTTGTCCAGGCCCACTAATCTCACCCATGAAGGGTTGAGGCACCATAGCTCTTGCTATGCCACATTTGGGTCATTGCTGATCCCCGCACTCACCACCTTCAGGCTCTTGTTTGCATTCCTTTTCACACACAGTAAAAACTCAGTCTTGACAGGGGGGTGGGGTACAGTCTATGAGCTTTAACACATAAGTTGTGATATGACTGCAAAAAGTGTAACCTTTTCCGTGAACTGGCCGATGACTTTTCTCAAGCTCATCCGCTCAGAGGACCTTCGCTGCATTTGGATCTGAAAGACTGGGTCTGAGGCCAGAGTGTGCCCTAGTTCACTGCAAGCCTGGACCTTATCTCTCCTCTATCTCTCCCCCCTTCTCCTCTATAAAATGCCAAGGACAGAACATCACTCACAGAGGAGGTCCGAGACTAAATGACATAATGTTGAGAAGACCCACATAAATGTTACTTGTAGCTGATCCTGGCCATCTTCAGCCCAGATAGGAAAGCGAGTCTCCCATTGCGATAGAAGTGGAAGCAAAGACTAGAGGGTGAGTTGGGGATCCCATAAAAGGGGTCCCACACAGCCTGCAGGCTGACCTGTGAACCCCACCATCCTTTCCACCCCTAAATCCATGCTGAGTCTTGTGAGATGTGTCACTAACTCTGGTGAAGCGGAACAAGTGAAGTCCCCAGGGTGGAGGGGCAGTCCACAGCCAGGTGTCTCCTATGTTCTCAGTATAGGAATGAGCTCCGTGTGACCCAAGCCTCAGGGAAGAACATATGGAACTTCCCACCCGATCTGAACCACACCAGAGACTTTCTTTCTCCCCACCTGTGACCTTAATACTCTTAGCGCATTCCTTCCAAAAACAGGGAATAGAGAAAAAAGATTTTAAGTCAGAAACCATAGCAAACAAAATCCTTCATCAAAGTGCACTATTCTGTGTCCTCTTGAGGAACTTCATCTGAAATGTGTCTTTTGTAAGACAACAAAAATGTTGTCTTAATAATGGGGTTGGGATGGGTATATGAGAGTACAAGGACCCAGCTGGGCGCCTTCTAGACAGCCAGGACCCAGGGCCATCCTGGGGTTGGCCACATGGCTCTGAAGTTCCTCTCCATCAGGACCAGCACGGTGACAGTGACAATGTGGCCTGAGCTCCAAGCACCAGGGCTACTACATGTCAGGTGCACCACAAGGCCAAGGCCACATCCAGTGATACTGCAGCATGCTGCACATCACTCACTCAATAAGGAAGGCATGGTTAGCTACTGCCGGAGGCAGACACTGAGCCGAGAGAGATGAATTAACAAGCTCTCCCTGCTGGTGTGTAGGGGTCAGGAGATAACCTCAGTCAAATGCTTGTGAAACCAGTCTCTGGACAGAGTTCAGCTGCAGACAGCCCAATGGGGGTTAGGCTGGACCCCACACCCCTTGGTCCTTGTGGTCCTTGCACGAGTTTGTAGCCTCAGAGGTCACCTGGGGCTGACACAAGACTTGA
Organism: Uropsilus gracilis; assembly: GCA_004024945.1. NCBI lineage: Eukaryota > Metazoa > Chordata > Mammalia > Eulipotyphla > Talpidae > Uropsilus > Uropsilus gracilis. The sequence continues at coordinate 27,346 of PVHY01010476.1, forward strand.
TTGAAGGGATAAGAAATGTTCCCTAATGCCACCAACTTACATGGGTCCTTCTCTGAAATAAAGAAGCAGCCAGGTATATAGTGACGCGCGCCTGTAATCCCAGCTATCTGGGAGGTTGAGGCTAGGAATCACTTGAGTCTATGGGTTCGAGACAACCCTGGGCAACATAGTGAGATATAGTCTCTTTAAAAAATGAAAGAAAGAAAGAAAGAAAGAAAGAAAGAAAGAAAGAAAGAAAGAAAGAAAGAAAGAAAGAAAGAAAGAAAGAAAGAAAGAAAGAAAGAAAGAAAGAAAGAAAGAAAGAAAGAGGCACTGGTGTGTGTTCATCCCCACAACTGGTCACTATAATACATTAGCTACTACCACCCCAATGCAGGGGAATGAAAGTGTTTAATACTGAACCAGTGGCAGATGAACTGTCATGCAAGAGTGTAGAAAAGAGCTGACAAGGGAGGACATATGCCACTCTCTGGGCATTCAGGAGCTGTGTTCAACTGCCAACCTGAGAATGACTTTTCCCAGCACCTCCTGGGTGCCTTTTGCCCAGACCCCTCTAGGGACCACTCACTTGGTTTCTTAGGAACTTGTAGCAAATTTGTGCCTTGTAACTTTCCGTGGGAAGGGAGGAAGGTCCACCTACAGGACTCCAGGGGTGACCCAGCCTTGGGTGTATAGGTCAGCCTCTTAGGAGTTTGGTCCCCAGAGACAAGGCGCAATTCCCCAGGGCTCAGTCCCCCTGGGAGAAAAACTCAGCCTTCCAGGGACAGCCCAGGAGCCTACCCAGAGCCACCATGAAGCCGACCGGCCTGACACGGCCAGATCTCACTCTGCTGGCACCGAGCCACACTGCATGAGGATCAGTGTTGAAATGACCCATGAACAGCAAACCACAGCCATGGAAAAGGAGTGTTGGAGCCCAGACAGCTTACGTTACTGAATGGGGGTAAAGGGCGGAGTGGGAATTCTTCTGAAACATGTCATTTTCTTCTCTGTTTACAACAAAGAACATGTTCTTGAAGAGAGGGAAGGAGGAAAGGAAGAAAATATCTCCTTACTAATCAAAGCAATTTCTCAGGAACCAGGAAAAGAAATTCTGCTGGAGAAACAGCTGTAACAATCAGAGAAAGGAAGAGTCTTGGATACAAAACGGCCAAGAGGGGAAAGGAGAGAAAGTGGGCCTGCTGGTGTTATATCTAAATAATAAATTATAATGACAAATGAATGAATGATGAGTAACCAAATGCCCAGGAAAGTTCATTATGGTATGTCTAGCCAACATGTAATGCAGTCATTAAAAATGATGATCATGAAGCCATGTGTAAAAAAAATGCCTGAACCACACAGCTAAGAGAAGTTACATCAAAAATTTTACATGAAAGAATAGAAAGGAAAACAAAACTTGGTTATGATAATTTCACTTACCTTCAAAGCTTTTATAATGTTTCACAACATTTTATGATTGAAGATATTCTTAAAATTACACAATGAGGAAAAGGATATCAGTTGGTTACACAGAGATATGATGAAGGATAAAGAACAAATTTGGTCTGATTTATTCACAAAGACCAGAGATGGTCTGCCACAAAGAGTGAACGAACAACTAGGATTTGCAAGATGCTTTACAGATTATGAAGTGCCTCAACCCCTCTCTGGCAGGTAACAAAGCAATGCCAGGTAATTAAACATGCCTTGATTCACCAGGTAAACAGCAGGCAGCCAGTCACTCAATGCCTGGCCTCCTCTTCCTGGCTTGTTCACAAATCCCCAATGCACAAGAAACAGTAGTAAGAATTACCACTGAAAGTGCTTCCTACTCCCCAGGTCATCCTCACCCAGCATGGCCCCTGGCACAGGCAGGGACCCCAGTGGCAGCAGAGGCTGGGTGGGCATGCTCCATTCCAGGGACAGTCCTTGACCTAGGCTGGGTCGCAAGGCCTTTCCCCTTTTAATTCTTCAAACTTTCCCTGGGCAACTATCCCTTGTTCTCCCTATGGTTTGGGGTGCCATTTAAATACTGATAATTCCTAATCTGGGAAGGGTTTTTTTTTTTTTTTTTTAAGTACACCGAGAGTGTTTGATAATTATTCAGCTTATTGGTAATTTGATAATTATTCAGATAATTATTGGATGAGCACATCCAAATGAACTCACCTTCTCCATCCCTTGCTACCATCTTAGTGGTATCCCTCTTTGCATTATGTCTGAACTAGTTCGAAGCCTCCTAAACTCAAGGCCATCATAATGGTTCTAAATGCATATCAGGTCCTATCTGTCCCCTGTTTAAATTCCTCCAATGAAGACCTGTCTTGTAAAAATAAAGCCCAAATTCCTTAGCTCTTCTACTTTCTGACTTCTCTACACCTTGTCTTTCCAGTTCTTGCTACCCACTCATGCTCCTGTTCCAGAGTAATTCTTACCAGTCCCAGGCAAGGAAGACCCTACCATGACTCAGTGGAAAACATGTTTTCATCGCTCTACCTCGCAAACCCTTATTCATCCTTCAAAACCCAATTCAATGGCCAGCTCCTTGCAAGCCTTCCTGTGTTACCCTAGGTGGGCTCACTAGTAGGATTTGTACCACAGCCTGTGAGGTCCTTGAGGACAGGTGTTGGGTCTTACTCTTTGTATACCCTACTTAATGCAGCAATGCTTGTAACCCTGGCAAAATATTTGATAAATCATAAAGGAAAAAAAGTTTTCCTTAAACTGGAGGGACAAGTGGGGGAGGAGGGGTGGTGAGCACTCCAAATCTGCTCAGCCATACCTCTGTGTGCTCCCATGCAAATCGCTTTTGCCCAAGGAGGTTAGAATTAGGGCAAGAGGATATTGATGACTCATTTTCTGGGCTCCTAGAACCCTCTTCCAGTGCTGCCTTTTCCTAGACCAGAAAGAACCTTTACTAATATGTGGCAAAGGAGTATTGATTAGCACCCCTGAAGAGTTACACAAATCCCACTTTAAAAATCATTCTCAGGGTCTGGGGATCGTGGTTCAAGTTCTGCCTGGGGCAACACAGTGAGACCTACTCCCAAAAAATAGCTGGGCATGGTGGCATGTGCCTGTAATCCTAGCTACCTGGGAAGCTGAGACTGGGGATTGCTTCAGTCCATGGTACCCCGGGCAACATGAGCCTGTGGTTCCATGGGCAAAAATAGTGAGAAAAAAAAATCATTTAAAAAAAATCATTCTCAAATCACTTAGATCAACACCAGAATGCTTACCTCTACCTGGATCTCACCCCAAATTTATCAAGCTCTCAAAGAGAGCTGATGAGGAGGGAAACAAAGATAAACGCAAAGCAGAAATGCATGCAGTCAACAAACATTTAGAAGAGAGTGGGTCAGGACCATCACAAGGCCCAGCAAAGGGTTTCTACCATCGTCTTAATTCCCCTTGAGGCAAATGATGACTGCTAATAAATGCAAATTCAACATGCTTCTGAAAGACACAGAAGCAAATCTCCACCTCCGAGGAAAGGAATACACCCCTCAGAGCCAGCTACACCCCTATCTGGGCTGCGGGGAAAGGGCTGGGCCAGGGCAGGGATGACTTCCCCACACCTGGCGTGGGGCCCTTGGACAGCAGGGTGGCACACTGTTTGAAAATCTCAGGAAATACATTCCCACAACTGCAGAGACCATACAGACGAACTATGAGTGCCACCTTTTCCTGTGCCTTGCAGTTTCTGAAACTTTCCAAAACTCTCAGACATGTACTGGCCCTCGGTCACATCATCTGTATACAATGGAGCCAGTAAGAACTACAGAGCATCAATACAGAAAACCTCTGCTCCCTACTTCCAGAGCTTCCTACAACCAGAGTATTTCTGCTCCCCACCCAGACGAGCAGTTTCCTTTAGGCCCTTCTTCCCATGGGCCTGGGCAAGTAGATGCCTCAGCAGATGCCTGCCCTTTGTTCCTTCCCTCCCTGTGCACACCCACTCACGGAATCAGTTTCCCTGGTGCTGCACCTGGGCTAGCCTCAATACACTCATCATTTGCTCACTCCCCTGACACCACCATGAAGTGAGGAAGACGGAGATAATGACCTGGAGGGGTTGTGGGGAGTAGCTCTAAGACTCCAGACCCATGAGGAAGGCCCTCTTAGAGCTCACCTGAATGAACTCCTGTAAGGAAACACCACAGACAAGAGGGGGAAGGACTGGGAACTGAAAACCAGCCCAGCTGAGCAGAATCACAATTGTTAAATAACAATGAGGGTAAATGAGTGGGGGGGGGTCAGGGGGGTTGGGAGGGTAGTGTGGGTGTGGGTGTGCACACACTACTGGGTGCCAGTCAGGACTATTCCTTTGGATCTACTGGAAAGTGTGTGTGGGTGAGGGGCCAGCTGGGGGTCTGGTTGTCTATGGTGTGCATGTATGCATGTACCCGATGGACACAGGAAGACCGAAAGCATGGAATTGGGTGTCTGGCCCTGGTTTCTGCTCAGGGCTTCGGTTTCCTCCCCAGAAATCAAAGTGGGCACAAAGTGTTGCTTTAAAATACAAAACATGAGGACCGATAGTCACAGCTAATGTCGGTGAAATAATGTGGGTGCACGGTAGGACCTAATGCCTGGTGCGCACACACCATGATGACAAACTAGAAAAGTACTGTGTATATACAGATAAGGATCAGAAGAGGCCACAGGGAAATGCAGCAGGGGAGAGACTAAGGGGTGACCTCCCACCAAGCTGTTTACAGGTTTAGCAATCAACTCTTCTCCCTCGTGTGCAGCAGGGTTTGGTCAGTGCCTCCACATTCACCATCTGTACATTTTCTTACTACCCTAAGTAGTATGGGCCCCCACCCCTCAGCACTGTTCTACCCTGGGACCATGGCAGAGCCAGGAGCTAAACTGCTTCCTCTGTCCCTGTCTCCCGTTCACCTCTCCTATCTCTGACCACGCAGAGCTGCTTACACCCTAGTTCCTGTCCCAGCCCACCCCAGGTGGTTTCTCATGTCCTCCTGACCAGGTTCCTACATGGAACAGTCTGTCCCAAGCTGGGCGTGGTGGCACACATGCCTGTAACCCAAGTGCTGGGAGGCAAGAGGCCAGGGATGACCTGAGTTTGCGGGTTCAAAGAAAATGTAGTGAAACCTGGTCTCGAAAAAGCAGCCAGGCATGGTGGCAGGCACCTGTAATCCCAGCTACCTGGGGATCTCTTAAGTCTGCGGGATCAGGACTACCCAGGGCAACATAGCAAGACCTAGTCTCAAAAAAAAAAGGAATCTTCTGTCCCGAGCTTCTTCCCACCTGTGCCCAATTCCCAGAAGGAGAGACAGGTGCTTCCTACTTTAGTTTATGGCCTCTGCCTTGTAGTACTGTCCCCCAAACACTGCTTAGCAAGTAATTTGGGGGTCCCAGAAAAACAGGAAGGGGACCCAGATGCCACGGTTCCAGGGAGAGAGGCTTTCAGGAACATCCTGTGGCCGCCCGGCCACCCCAACTTCTCACTGTGACCTCTCGCCCCCACCCCCAGTGACCCAGACCCTCTACTGGCTCGCAGCCTCCCTGAGCCTCAGTCACGTCATCTGTATACAATCTGTATACAACTATTCAGGATTAACTGGGACGATGTGTACAGAGTCCTTAGCCCCAGCCTGCTGACTGGACGCCTGAGCTCCCCTCACACGCTCCCGCTGGTTCCTCAGAGCCAAATGTTCATTCACTGGCTGAGTGATTTGCTGTGTAATTTGTAGGTGTGAAAGGAAATTCACATCCACAGCTCTGTCATGTTTTAATTTGTGAACAAAAGTCTTAACAGGCTTTTAATTCCATGAGAGAATTTTACTCCCAAACAGCCTTTCTGCTAATAAACAAGGCTTTAAATACTTTTCAGGGGTTGTCAGCCCCTAACGCCCTGCAAGCTTTTGGTATGTGTGGGCACCTGTGAGGGTCTCCAGAGCAGAAACGGGAGAGCTGCCAACCATCTCAGCTGTATTTCCTGTCCCCTCCCCACTTTCCCCTTCATCCTCACCCATCAGCTATCTGGACTACCCACAACCTCCTTCTGCTTTATCACCTCATCCCATGAACAGTTCAGTGCTGTATAAGGTGAACTGTGCCAGGCTCCAGGTGAGAGGAGGGGTGAGGGGGACCCTGATGGTCACAGTTCACTTATGTGCCCTCCAGACCCCCTGCCTCCAGTCCTACGCTGCACACCCCACCACAGCCTCCACCTGCGGATCATCGGGCCCTCTATTTAGAAGACTATGAGGTCATGTTATGCAGTAAAATTCACTCATTCACTGATAAAGGAAGTCCCAGCTCCACCCTGAATGCCACACCTTATCCCACAGCCCAACTCTACCTGCTCTTACCACTGGAAACCCAGCATGCCTGTTATTGGGTAGCCCAGGGTGGGCTGCCCTTCTGCCTTTCCTAAGCATAGGTTTGGGGCATGAGGGTGCAAAGGGGGAAGACTCAAGCGTTATCAACACATCTTTAGTGCGGCAACCCCTGGAATGAAATCCTGGCAATGAAATGCCTAGAGATCCAGCGCCTGCTTGCCAGTGTGAGGCTGGACTGGTTTCCCACCTACCCAGGAGGGTGTTCCTGGCCAGGGCCACTGCTGATGGGAGGAGAAAAAGAAAAGGGGAGTCTAAGGACAGGAGAAAGTAAAGGGGAGAGGTGCCAGGGCCTGGACAAAGTTCCAGTGTTACCTCTGATGGGGTGGGAGGGTCTGGTCATGGGGTTCTCACTTCCCGGTCCTCCAGTCCCTACCCCTGCTCCTTAATGGAGCCCCCATCCCTGGAGATACTAGCCCAGAGGAGCGGTGGGAGGGGGGATGACACTATGCTGAGAGCTGGGAGAGGGCTGTGTCCAGGGTTTCTCTCAGCAGCACAGGACTACGGTGGTCCTTGTTCCCCCCCCTTCTTCCCCCCCACCCCCAGTGTTCAGAAACACTAAATGCAGGGAAGCTACAACTTAATACGACATTGGTGGGTGGGCCTGGGAACCGAGGCGCCTTTTTAAAAGTCACATTAGTCCCAAACAAGTGACTCAGAAACTTCTGGAACAGAGCCTACTGAAAGTCGGGTCTCCCACATTCTATCTCAGGCTCCCAAACAGCTCTTGAAGGCCACCTCTCCCTCCCCCTCTGTCCCCAAAGGCCCATCCTGGGCAAAGCTCCCACGTCAATGTCAGGACCTCCTGGGATGCGAATGTTTTTATTCTGGATTTACTTATTTTTTAATCTTTTTCTGCTCCCTAAATTTCTGGGAGTTTTACTCCGTGGCAGCACAAGCAGGCATGGGTTCAGCCTTTGGGTCCCAGTGGGGAGAATCTGTGTTTTGTTCCCTTGTTGGACCACAAGGCATACTAGACACTCAAGTGGTCTAGGGACCCTGGCAGAGAGGAAGGGGCCAGAGCATGCAGCAAAGGCAACGGCAGTGTGAGTCCAGACCTCAACGCTGCCATGCTTGCCTGCCCATAGCCTTGCGCTGTGCTTTGCATGGGTTCCCAATAGGAATGACTTGGCGTTCCACCCCAGACACAGCTGCCCACAGGAACAAAAACTGAAGTCCATGATCCTGAATGTCATGGTAAAAAGGGCAGGTGGCCACCTTGTATAAACAGGATGTTGGGAGAAAAACAAAAGGAATCCCACATGATTCCAGGGCTGGGCTCCTGCAGAATCAAGGGACATGAAGCTTCCATGAGAGGACACTGCATGAGCCAGAATGGAAAAGCAGGAAGAATCTTGGCCCAAGAACCAGGAAAAAGTTAAAGCAGAGAAAAATCCATGTTTACTTCTAAGCAAGTTGGAGGTAATGGGACAGTTCAACAGAATTCTTGCATCAACCAGCAATGGCACCAGCAGGCCCCCTGAGGCTCAGCCCCCAACCCCAGGAGACAGCGGCAACAGTTTTGGCTAAGATGGAGGTGGCAGCGTGATGGAGCAGGAAGAGCAATGCATTGAGCAATGGACGCCGTGGCCATGGGACTGTGATGACCGGCTGGATGGCCTTGGGCAGGTCCCTTTCCATCTCTGGACTCATGTGCTAAGTAAGGAATAGCAAGTAGGACAACTGCGGAATTCACTGACTCTGCACCCCATGAACCCCGAAGGTGGTTTATCAGATAATAAACTCAGAAGGCTGGAATCTGCCTAGCTGGCATCTTGGCACCTGGTGAGAGCACGACACAGCCTAATGAGTTAAGTTGGGGGTCAAAATTCCACCTCCTCAGGCAGAACATGTCCTCCAGGACCAGCCGGCCCTCCAGCATGGCTGACCCCATCTATGTCCCTACAACCAATCCACGAGTCACCCAACTGCTCAGGCACCCTGAGTGCCCAGCAGCAAAAGGGGTCTGTGACAGCATGCCTCTCCTCTCTATAGTCCCTCAGCTTCCCATACGGGCCAGTCACTCTGAAGCTAGTCAGTGACAGGCAGAGGCCAAAAGCCTAGGGGCCCTCTTTGCCACAAGGTCACTGACAGGGAATAGTCTGGACCAAACTGCCTTGACACCAGGCCCAGGCAGGTCTTCTGGCCACACTCTCAGGCCGGGCACAGGTGACAGTGACCATGCGGCCCCGTCCTGCCATCCTTCAGCCCTAGGGTCAAGCACAGACAAACCCCAGTGCAAGGCTGGGAACTGAGGAGCAGCGCCTTTCCGGTCCAGGCAGCCGTGAGCCCCAGGGCGCCCAGGACACACGTGCAGGGCAAAGCAAACACTGTCACCCCCACCTTCAGAGAGTGTCCCCTCCGCAGAGGGTCCAGGAGCAGGGGAAAGGGAGCACAGGCTGGGACCGAAGGCAGGACTCACCTCCCTCAGCAACATGATGCCGTTGAGCGCGTCCTGTTGCTGCTGGGCCACGGTGACCCCCAGGACGAGCGTGTGGACCACACAGGAAACCACAGAGATGATGACGATGGGGCTGAGGCTTAGGGGCAGTGTGATGAAGTAGGAGAAGACGAAGAAGGCCTGCCAGCCCACAGTGTCGCTGGCCGCGTGGGCCCGGGCGAAGTTCAGGCCCAGGTAGGAGAAGATCTGGGCGGTGATCAGAAGCCACAGTAGGTAGGGAATCACTTTGCGGGTCACCCGGTCCGGGAGCAGCGCCTTTTTGCAGAGCACGAAGAGGATGATGTCCAACACCAGCCCGACGGCGGCCACCATGAGGGGTGCCAGCTTGTCACCGGAGAAGACCACGGCGCACATGACCACCACATAGCAGTCGAAGAGGGCTGCGAAGACCACCAACACCAGCAGGGTCTCGTGGCGCTGCCTCTTGAAGTAGGTCTGGTAGAGGTTCTCCAGAGACTCGGGCACAAAGGTCAGGCGCATGAAGCGGGGCAGGCAGAGGCAGGACCCCGAGTTCCTGACGGAGATTTCATGGGTCCGGCCCACCCCGCGGTCGGGGTCAGAGGGCAGGCTGACCGAGTACTCCGCGGAGTACTCGGCCGAGTACTCGGGGTCGGAGAAGCCCTGGTTCCTCGGCATCTTGGCAGGTGTCTGCTTCTACCGGGGATGAGAAGTGGACGAGGGGCGAGGAAGGCTCTGGAGAGGGCCACCTACCAGGGTTGTCCGAGAGCAGCTAGGGACGCAGAATGGGCTTCCAGCACACAGGGAGCGCCGACCATCTGGAACTTAACAGAAGACCCACTAAGTAGAGACACCTCTTCCTTCCCACCGGTGGTTGCTCCAGCCCCCACCGTGCCCCTAAGAAAGCACCCTGGCGGTGAGCGGCTCTAGAACCCGGCCTTCTCCCACCACCCCCGCACTCACGCCACCGCGGACCCCACACACGCCGAGCCCCTCAGCGGGCGCCACACACCCAGCTTCCCGTCCGCAGCCTGCCCGGGAGGCCTCGGCGCCTGCACCCGGCCTCTCTCCGTGTGAGCGGCTCTCCCTCAGCCCCGACCTCCCCAGCTAGGGCTCCTCCAGGCCCGAGACTGGAGATAAAACGTGCCGGGAAGAAGCCAGAGCCACCCTGAGGATTCCTGACGCTTCCTTCTGTTTACTTCCTTTTCCCATCCAGCCCTCGGCGGCTCCCCAACTCTGCTCCCCACCTCGGGGTACGGTCGTGTCCCCCCCCACCCCCCCACCCCGCCGGCCCTGCCCCGGCCTTTACCTGTGCGGGAACTCGGGAGCCGCGTGGCCGGGCCGGTCCCCGCGCGGGCTGCGGGGCCGGGTCACGCGTGCGGCGGGCGGGGGCAGGCGGGCTCAGCGCGCGCGGGGGCTGCTCTCCGCCGAGCCGCACCGCCCGGCCAGCGCCATGGCCCCGGCCCCCTGCCGGAGCGCAACTCCCCCGCTGTCAGGCCCGCGAGCCGGCCGGGAGAGGCGCCGGGCTGCCTCTCAGCATCCACAGGCTCCCGGCCGCGGGAGCAGGGAGGCGGCGGGGGCGACGCGGACTGGAAGATTCGGGGGCGCCCGGCCCTCGGGCGGCGGCTGGCGGGGCCGGGCGGGCAGGCGTGCGCGGCGCGGCCGGGGCGCCCTCGCCCTCGCAGTGGTCGCGGCGGCGGCGGCGGCGGCGGCGGCGGCGCGGCTAGGGGCGCACGCGGGGCCCTCCCCGGCGGGAGCGCGGGCCGAGGCCGGGGAAGCCCGCCAGCATCCTCTGGCCCGCCCGCGCGCCGAGCGGAGCCAGCCGAGTCCGGGCGCGGCGCGCTGCACAGTGAGTCCCCGCGCGGCGCTGACGGCTCCGGAGCCACGCGCGCTCCAGGCCCGGGAGGCGGCGGCCCCTCCCTCCCCGCAGTCGCCGCCCTCTCGGCGAGCGCGTCCCAGAGTTGTGGGGGGCGCGGGGAGGCGCCCCTCTCCCGACCCTGGGCCGGCGGGGAGAAGGCTGAGCAGGAAGGGGAGGAGGCACGCGGGGGCGAGAGTCGGAGGGACCCGGGTGGCGCCTCGGCTTGGGCGGTGGGTGGGAAGACTGAGCGAACCAACGCCTCCCCCGGCCAGGCCGCGTCTCGGAGGATAAAAGCCCGGACCCGTCCCCTCACAGGTGAGGCGGGACACCCCTGGCGCCCCCTGCTCTGCGCGGCTGCCTTCCGGACCGGGAGAGGCCGGGGCTGAGGTGTGGGGGACGACTCCCCCGCCCGCGTGGGGCCCGTGTCCCCGCCCACCCTGGCAGCTCAAACCCGGGAGCTCGGGGCCTGGATTTTCTTCACAAGGGCCGGGCGCTCAGCCCTGTTCTTGAAGGCAGTAGGAGGGGCCCAGGGGGCACCTGGCACGTGGAGCTGGAGGCAGCTTTTTGCCCCCCCCTTCAAAAAAGATGTTTAAGATGTGTTTGAATTTACAAATCCGCCTTACAAACGCAAAGCCTCCTTGAATTGCAGTCTCTTACACCGTAGTGTAAATTACTTTCCTTGACTTTGAAAGACTCTCTCCACAACCGCAGGCTTTAGGGATTTAGATAAAGGGAGAGGAGGCTGTTTGGGAACCAAAGTAGGGATGAGGGGCCTGGTGAGGCATGCTGGTACAGAAAGCCAGCTACTTTAGGGGATGGGCTCCCTGGAGAAAGAAGAAGAAATAGGCCAGAGAGGAGAAAAATTCACTACCCAGTCGCTGAATGGTGATGCCTTCCTGAATGGTCATGCCCTCTCACACTCCGAATCATTCAGAGTGCCCTCTTCCTAACTTCAGACGTCCCTCAGGGGAACAGATAATGGATCCTGTTGTATCATTTTCTCACATGAATTCAGAAAAGTTGCCATCCTCAACCCAAGCTTGTCAGGACTTTAATTACGGAAGTGGGGGCATAGCCTCAGATTGAGGAGTCAGATTTGACTAAAGATGCACTTTCCCCATTGTTTTGCTTTATTTGCAGTCCAAACATTTATTTATTTTAAATTGTTACAAGATGTTAAAGGAGGCATGATTTTTTAACAAAGGTTCTTAATTCTTTAACATGTTTCTTGTTTAACAAAGGGATAGGTGTTATTAGAAGGGGGGAAAACTGGTGGTTTGGGCTGAGTTTGGTATACTTTTGAGCACTCACAGTTTTGAGCACTCACAGTTCACCTCTGTGGGTCCTTCCCCCTTTCCAAGTACAGGTTGTTCTCTGGAGTTTTGTGGGGCTCTCTGATTGGCAAGGCCATGACCCTGGTCCCCTGAGGGTTCCCTCCTGGACCTACATTGTCCCCATGCTCCAGCCTATTCCCCCCTACCCACCCTACCTACCTACCTTTGAGGGAGAGGGTCCCTCAAAGGTATCCATGGTGAAAACCCTATCTCCTTCCCTGACCAATGACTTCATGCCTCTCCTCTCCCTCTCCCCCAGCCCTTCCACAGTCCCTCTCTCTTTCCTGCGGGCACCTTTCAGTGGACATATGAGAGCATTGAGCAGATGCCTGACCCAGCCAGGCATCAGTCAGGGCCAGGGGAACAGACAGCCCCTGCCCTCAGGATGCCTGCCAGTTCCTCCAGGATACCATGTCCACCAACATTAAGATATTAGATTCTAAAAAATAAAAGAGAGCCAGGCATGGTGGTACATGCCTTTGATTGCAGCCTACGAAGTGCAAGGCCAAGGCTAGGAATCGCTTGAGTCTGCAACATAGGGAGACCTAGTCTCAAAAAATAGCTGGGTGTGGTGGCACATGCCTGTAATCCTAGCTTCCTGGGAGGCTGAGACTGGGAATCTGTGGTGCCCTGGGCAACAAAGTAAGACCTAGTCTCAAAAAAGTAAAATAAAAGAGAGAAATTAGATTCTATTAATTCAAGTCTTATTTCTGAAAATAATTTAACTCAAGAACAACAACTGTACAAGCTGGACAACACAGGGACCTATGGAGTGTGCTTGTGTACACTGTGTAGCAGGTATACAGGTCGCAGTCAGAGGTGACTGGAAATAGCCTTTCAGGCCTGGCTGCTTTGATTGGGCTTGAAAGGGGTGGTCTTCCAGGGGGAAGGAGCCTCCTGACAAAGGCTCAGCTGCAGGAAAGCCCTGGCGCCTGTTTCCTCCTCTGCTCTGTCATCCGTTAGGGTGACCTGTGGATGTGGGAAGCCCAATGGGACTGCTATTACTGCTCCCTGGGCCTCCCTGGAAGTCAGAGACAACTGAGTGAATATACCAGAGCAAGAGAGCTGCTCCAGGTCCTGCCTACAGAGGAGAACAGGAACAGTGCAACTGATAGGAAGTTGGCAGCAAGGCCAGGAAAGCCCCACTCACTCAAGGTCCTGCTTCTGTAGGACTTAGCACCTCATCAGCACTCACAATAGCCCAGAGGTGGATGTGTGATTTCTCAAAGAAGAAATAAGTACACTGACTGTCCCTGAAGACCAATGGACTTCCCTCACTGAAGCTGAAATATCTGGTACCGGGGACAATTAAAAATAACCACACTGAAGTGAAAAGGGTGAGCAGTGCTTTAGGTCACCAGGCTACACATTTTGTGTCTTCATCTGGCACATACTGGCTTTTTTTTTTTTTTTTTTTTTGAGACTAGGTCTTGCTATTTTTGCCCATGGAACCGCAGGCTCTCGTTGCCCGGGGTACCACAGACTCAAGCAATGCCCAGCCTCAGCTTCCCAGGTAGCTGGGATTACAGGCACGCGCCACCACGCCCAGCTATTTTGTGGAACTAGGTCTCGCTACGGGCCCCAGGCGGGACTCGAACCGCGATCCCTAGCCGCGGCCACTTCATAGGCTGAAACTTCCAGGCACGAGCCACCGTGCCCGGCCTACATACTGGCTTTTTAACCAAAAGATACCAGTAACTCTCTTTAGAACCCATGTAAATGCACCCATGCAACCTGAGACCCCAAATGGCTACATGGGTAATAGGCGGATAGCCCAAAGTGAAGACAGAACCATGGATTAGAGTATAAGCTTGGAGGGCACCCTAACCCCATCCCATTCCAGTGTCTACCCTAGATAAAATCCTTCTTTGCTAAAGGTATCTTTTGTTTGTATGGCTTGAGATTAGAGATGATGGCTAAGAATTAATTGTTATTGGATAAACAAGAGTCATTTGGCCCCTTGGGGAAATGTGGTAGCTCCTGAATACAGCAAACAATAGATGTGAGCAGAACCCTGGTGTCCTGGGGAAAAAAAATGGGAGGAGAGAAGATCATTAGCTCCCCTGATGCCAGGCACCTGGAGAGCCCTGTTTGGGGCCTTGGCTAAAAGCAGAGCCTGAGTCAGGGGCCTGCATGCAAGTAGTTTCATTGGAAAGTGGTTGGGGGAAATAAAAGGTATGTGTGAAGAAGCAGTCACTGTCCTGTGCCATGGGGCTCACCCCTGGCACCTGCTAAGGAGCCTGAAGAAGGCAGCTCAGAGTTTCCACTGGAGAAGTAGAAGAATAGTCAGCCACCTGCTTCCCTCCCCCAAAGGACCTGGAAGTCCTTCCAGATGTATGTGTCAGGGGGTGTGTGGGCAAGGAGCAAGAGACCACTCGTGTAGAGAGGACTGTGCTTCCAAGGGGACCTGCAGCAATGACACAGTGGATGGGGGGCCGAGAGGGTGTGGCCCGCACAGGTGAGTGCCCCTTCTGGACCCACCTGGAGAGGCACTTGTAGAGAGGCAACAGTAGAATTGGCCTCCGTTGGCAGAAAACTTGGCCTGTGTACTGGCCTTGATACTCCATCCCTAGACTTTGGGGGGTCCCCTGAAGTACAATGGCATGCACCATCCTGGCCAGGGTCACTGGGAGGAAGGAGGAGTAATGGGAACCAAAGTGCTTGACAGATCTCAGAACAAGTCAAATAGGAGTTACAGCCCTTCTCAAGTCAAATGGGAGTTATGATCCTTCTCACAGCTGGGTTGCTGGGCAACTCTGGCCACTTTTGTTCTGGGGTGACCTGCATGCCAGAGGGGGCTGCCATGGCCTCTCTGTGCTTATACTGGGCCCTTTCCTCCTTCCAGGGCACTCGGCTCTCTGACAGCATCTTTGTCTCTCCGTCCATGCTGCCCACTCTGTCCACCTGCGTCTCAGTGCTTGTGTTTCCCCATGAGGGGCTCTCGTCATTCATTGGGCTATCGTGGGTGTGTGTTGTGAATATGTGAGTACCTTTGTGCTAGTGAGTGCAGTGTGTGAAGGGGCATGTGTGGTTGGTGTTGGTGTGTGGTGAGTGACCTTTGTGATGAGGATGTATGAGCATGTGTGTGAGAGAGCATGTGGCATGAGTGAGCAGGTATGTGTGTCAGGCATGTGGGTGAGCACTAGCTCCAGGTCCCCTCCTCTCGCTCCCTAGCTCCCTTCCCCTCTGCTTTCCCCTGCCTCTCCAGCAGGGTTTGTTTCTGGGTCTGTGCCACCTGGGTGTGAGGGTCTCCTCAGGAATAAACCCAGGTCCCCTGGTGTCTCCAGCCCAGCTTTGGAGACAAAGGAGCCCCCCCTTATCCACCATTAAAATAAATCAACTGGGCACATATCTGGGTCTGGTACTGGATCGGTTGCCCTTAGGTTGCAATGACTACAGCAGCAGCAGCACCCACTTCCTGTGAGATCCTGCCTTCCCAGCACTGTGGGTCAGCTTTCCTCCTCTAGCTTTATGGGGTAGGTACTCTGATGACCCCCTTTTACAGGTGAGGAAGCGGCTTAGAGACATGAGGTAACTTGTTCCTGGCACACAGGAAGGGATGAGGGAGGGAAGCCTGGAATCCAGGACTCCAGACCACACAGTCGGTGAGCCAGAGTCCTGGGGCAGCCGTCTGGCACTCACTTCTGTCCCAGACATCCTAACATTTAGCCAGGGGAAGCCTGGGAAGTCGTGGTTCTCTGGGTGTCAGGGCTGAGACTTCAGACCTTGTTCGGCTCCCGCCGATGATGAGGTGGAGGCCCACATAGGTTAAATTTAGGGAGAGGAAGACACATGCCCATGGAGCGCGAAGCAATGTGTGAATGCTGAGTAATCCTGAGGCCTCCACGGAAATGTCTCCTTTCCCAGAGCGCCCCAGTCAGCCAGCCCCCTCCCAACCCCCCACGGGAAGAGGCACCATAGAAATGCATGCTAACAAGCCTCTCCCGGTCTGCTGGGGATAGAAGGAGCAGAAAAAGATTTTAGAACAACAAGAGGTGGCTAAAAAAGGCCCAAGCTGAGAGGAAATGGGGACCTCCCTCACACTGCCCCTTTCACAGATAGAAGTTCACCAGTGCCTGGAAGAGTAAGGTCAGGGCAACTGAGTCCTGGGGAGTCAGGCTGGAGGGCTCATGGAAAGCCCTGCATACAGATGGAAGCAGCCTAAACCATCTCAGGACTGGCTCCTCATCCCATACACATCTCAGCAATCAGATCCACCCTTGACCCTGTCCTACCTCTCCCCTCCCACCCATACTCTACAACCTATTTAGGGTCATCATTGCAAAGTCAAACACCTTCTTTAGAAGTCTGGTGCACTGGCTGTCTCTGACCCAGGGTAAGAGGACTCCTGCCTTCCATGTGCTAGGGGATTAAATAGGAAACTGTTGTAAAATGTTCACTTTCCTTTTGCAGTCGTCCTCCAGGAATATTAGTCATTTGTACTTTAGACCTGTCCTTAAGAATAGTGGTCCCCCCAAAAGACCGGCTCATGTCCCATTCAATGGATCCTAAGATTGTGACCTCATGTGCCAAGTCTTTGCAGGTGTAATTGTTACCAATCTCAAGATCATTCTGGGCTACCAGGGGTCCTTGTACAATGACAAACATCCCAAGGAGAGACAGGCACAGGAAGGGTGATGTGGAGAGGGAAACAGAGGTTGAGGGATTCGGTCTTAAGCTGGGGAGCCCCTGAGCCCAGGGAAACTGAAAGAGACATGGAGGAATTCTCCCCTTCAGGCTCCCAAGGGGGCATGGCTCTGCTGCCCCTCTTAATCTTGGACTTCTGCCCCCCCCAGAACTGTGATAGGATATGCTGCTGTTGCTTAATGCCAACCAATGGGTGCTCATTTGTCATCTCAGCCATGAGAAACTAAGACAGGATCCCATAGCCAGGCATGGTGGTGTGTGCCTGTAATCCCAGCTAACTGGGAGGCTAGGGATCACTTGTGTCGGCAGGTTCAGGGCTACCCTGGGCAACATAGTGAGATCTAGTCTCTAAAAAAAAAAAAAAAGACAGGATCCTGCCGTACATTTCCCATACCTGTGTCATAACACTCACCCAGTGTTACTGGAATTTTCATGACTGTCACCCCACTCATTGGTCGAGTCAAGCTGGGTCAAGGTGCCTTTCTTATCCCCTTGTTCCTGGATTGCAGTCCCTGAGAATCTCAGTAAACTCTGTGGACCTAAAAACCTGTTAGCTCCACTTTTTCCAAACAGGAGCTTCTTCCTCTAGGGGGCTCATGGTCGATGTGGCAAGGGTCATGGAATCCATCTGGTTCTTATTCCTGGGGAGTCAATTTACTGGATTTTTTTTTTTGAGGGATGTTGCATGATTTAACTGACAGTTTTAGACACTTTCTATTGTTAAACCATCAGGAATTGATTGTGGAACGGGGACAGACTAGTTTGTATATGCTTCTCAGGGGACATGACCAAGGCTACAACAGAAAGGGGAGGGATATGGATCTCTTCTGACCATGTCCCACACCCACCTCCCAGAGGGCTCCTTCTCTCAAAGGAGCAGGAACTTTTGAGAGCCTTGAGAGCCTGGAGTCAGACCCGCACGCAGACCTGCCCCTCTGTTCTCTAGCCCTTTACACTTCTGCATATGTCCTGCCCTCTCACTTTGCACATTGTGGGATAAATGAGATATCAGGGTTTTCCATGTCATTTTGCCATTAGCCTCTATGACTGGCACCTGTGGTATTGTCTGCTCTG
This sequence comes from Uropsilus gracilis, assembly GCA_004024945.1. Lineage (NCBI taxonomy): Eukaryota > Metazoa > Chordata > Mammalia > Eulipotyphla > Talpidae > Uropsilus > Uropsilus gracilis. The sequence goes on from PVHY01010476.1 coordinate 45,028, forward strand.
TTATTATACACTCCTGCACAATGGGTTTGGGCATGCATAAATGAGCACACCTGGGCCTAGGAGGGTGGGAGTGAAAGGGCAGTGTCATCCTGGGAGAGGAGGGAACTCAAGTGACTGTTTCCTTGCAGCTGGTCCCCTATTCACTATTCAAAATCCTGTGAAGATGATAATAAAAGCTCTGACATTCTTTAGCTGCTAGAACCGATGAGGAACCTATTCACATTGGGATGGTTGCAAAACACATATGCTGTTTCCTCTGCCCAGATTTCTCCCCCTGCTCCTCATCCTCAAAGCCCCCTCCCACTCACCTGCTCTGTGGAATTCCCCAACCCTCAGGGGAACTGGGCCTCCAGGAACCCACTGTGAGGACACTCCAATTTTGGAGGAAAGCCAAAATTGTGAAGCATGCCTGTAAGCTTCAGCTTGAAGCGGCTGGGGCTAGGGATCGGCTGCTCGGGGCAACATAGCGAGACCTGGTCCCCAAAAATAGCTGGGCATGGTGGCACACTCCTGTAATCCCAGCTACCTGAGTCCGTGGTACCCCGGGCAACGTAAGCCTGCGGTTCCATGGACAAAAATAGCAAGATCTAGTCTCAAAAAAAAAAAAAAAAATTCTGGAGGAGTCCCTCAAAGGTAGACAATGTGTTCTTGTCTATCTGCTCAGCCTGCTTATAATCCAAGTGCTTTCTGCCTAGAGTGGTGAATTTGAGTGTAAGTCTTTCTTCTCCCCCCAGAGAATGAGTTCCATCGGAACAGGGACCAATTTTTACTTGTCTATTTTTAGCTGCTAGCTCCCCTGTGCTCTTCACGAATTTGATCCGTGTATATTCCTTTTCCTAGAACTCCCAAAGCAATGTATCACAAACTTTGTGTCTGAAAAGTAGACATTTAGCGATACTCACACCAGTAAGAATGGTTCATATTAAAAAAGGGGGGGGGCAGCACATGGGTAGCATAGATATGGAGAGAAAGGAACACTCTTACACTACTGGTGAGAATGCAAACTGGTCCAGCCACTATGGGAGGCTGTGTGGAGGACACTCAAGCTACTGAAAATGAAATTACCATTCAATCCAGTGATCTCACTACTGGGAATCTACCCAAAGGACTCAAAAACACTAATTCAAAAAGACATGTACCTGCATGTTTATCACAGCACTATTTACAATTGCCAAGTATGGAAACAACCCACATGTCCCAAAACTGATGAATGGCTGAAAAAGATGTGGTATATTTACACAATGGAATATTATTCATCAATTAAAGAAGACAAACGTCACTCACAAGCAGCATGGATGGAGCTAGAAGGAATCATGTTAGTAGAAATAAATCAGAAAGAAAAAGAGAAATACAGCATGGTCTCACTTATATATAGGGATATATATGGAAAACAAACAAATAAATGGACAAGAAAAATTTAAAACTGTCAACAGAACTGAAGTATAGAGCAAGAGAGGGGGAGGATGGTAAAGTCGGGGGGGGGTGGGCAAAAGAGATTAAGATGGTTCACAGGTGATAAGGTAATAGGAGAACCCTAGGGTAGACAATGATGTAATATATGTGTGCATATATGGTTTTTTGTTGTTTTTTTTTTGAGACTAGGTCTCGCTATTTTTGCCTGTGGAACCGCAGGCTCTCGTTGCCCGGGGTACCACAGACTCAAGCAATCCCCAGCCTCAGCTTCCCAGGTAGCTGGAATTACAGGTGCGCACCACCCCACCCAGCTATTTTTTTTGGAACTAGGTCTCGCTATGGGCCCCATGCAGGACTTGAACCGCGATCCCTAGCCCCGGCCGCTTCATAGGCTGAAGCTTACAAGCACGAGCCACCATGCCCGGCATGTGTGTATATATGTGTGCATTCAATTTAGAAAGAAAGAAAGAAAAGTAGTTTATTATTTTACAGTTTTGGAGGTCATGTATTCAAAGTGAGTCTAATCTGGGCTAAAATAATGGTAGTGCTGTGGTTGTGCTCTTTCTGGACGTTCTAGGGGAGAATCTATTTCCTTAGCTTTTCCTCCTTTCAAGGGCACATGCCTCAGCCCATGGCCCCTTCCTCCATCTTTGAAGTCAGTGATGTTGCATCTCTCTGACCTCGCTCCCCAGCCACTCCTCCCTCTGACCAGAGCCAGAAAAGTCTTGCCAGTTTTAAGAACCCGTGTGATTACACTGGACCCACTTGGAAAATTTTTGTGTCCCAAGGCCCTAAACTTAATCACATTTACAAACTTGCTTTTTCCAATAAGGCAGTATATTCATAGTCTCGGGGGGTTAGGCAGATGGAACCGGGGGACGCTGCCCTGCCTGTGATAGTGGCTCCCGGGGTGACAGCCGGGCAGCACTGATCAGAGCAAAGACCTGTGTTAACCCCTTTGTCACAAGTCTTTCCCAGATGTTTCTAACCTTGATGTTACACTAAATGACCCTAACAGGTCAGTCTGGAGATTGAAAAGCTGGCCTCTTTGAGAGCAACGAGGTCCTTGCAATCTTCCAATGCAAGGGAAAGCTATGGCAGAATCTCCTTCTCCCGCTGTTTTGTGCCACTGAATCTGCATGAACAGAGGAGCACGAGGTTTGCATAGAATTGGAAGAATGGGTGCCTGAGGTTCACAGGATTCATCCCAAGACTCTTCTCCAAATCCCCTTTCTGCTGCTGTTGGAATTTCCCCCAGAAGCACATGTCACTTCCCCAAAAATGTTTTTAGTTTTCCAACTGAAGGTTCCATTTAAATAGAATTATCTTGTCTTGTACAGATAAGAAGACTGAGATGAGGTCCATAACTTGCCCAAGCCTCCACAGCTAGTAAAGGACGTGCTCACATTGACCCCCAGACCAGGACCCAGGGCCTGGCACACAGCACTGAACAGTCTGCCCAGCTCTGCATCACTGATCATCGATGGAGGAGTGTGGAATCCACAGTCTGCCTCTCTCTGTGGGTGGGGGTCAACTTGGTGCAGGTCCACAGGATATGGAGTGGTAATGGAGGAGCCTGGCCTCTACCTTGCTGGTATGTCTGTCCAAATCCAGAGCCATGCTCTCCAGCCCAGGAAGGAAGAGAGCCTGTCAGAGGGGTGGAGAACCAGGCAGCAGACCCATAACAGAGCACACCCGGGGGCGGGGGATGCTTGCGGCCTGGTCAGGGAGGACTCAATCAGCTTGACGTATAGTTGACAGATTTTCCTGTCTTAACATAAGAAACACCAAGTGCAAGTCCTAGCAGAAGGAGAGCAGATGAGGCTCACTTTATGAAGCAGATGAAGCAGAGTTTCCCCCCTCCCCCGCGGTCTTTTAGGGTCCCTTCCTACCCCTCTCAGTACTGGACCTCTCCCCTTCTCACACCACACCAGATCCCAGTGACCCACTATTACACAAGCAGCACATGCAGAAGGCAGGGCCTCTATCAAGTTGGGCAAATGGAAAATGAGAGCCCCGGAGCCCTCAGTGGATTTTACAGCTTTAATGCTCTTAGGAAACTAGGCACGTAGGCAGGGAGGTTGGGCCAATGGCATGGTAAGCAGGTACCTGTCTGGCCAGGTAGGGGGCTGGGAGACAGGCAGGTAATTGAGCCCCCCCCCCAAATCTTCATGGTTTCTCCTGGGCTCTCTATGGGCTCTCTCTCCCTCTCATATGCTGGTGGTAGTCATAGTGGGGTGATTATGCTACTTTAACCCAGCTTCCAGGCTCAGGTGTGCACACTTACACACATGCATGCTCTTTGGACCCAGGTGTCCACAATTACAGGTGTACTCATGCCTATGCTCCCAAGTGCCTCCTGTATTAACAAAATCAAGGGCGCAGGTGGCAGCCACAGAAGGTAATGGTGTAAAAAAACGGGATTAACTCATTTATCCTACACCCTACGGGGAGATGGTGTGATTTTGATGTCACTGTTGAGGTCTTTAGAACACTCATTCTATCTCTGCCTGCTCCCCCCTCAGAATCATGTGGGAAGTGGATCCAGGAATTGGGCTAATGGGGCCCACAGATTAGCCTCATTAGAGGTGGAAGTTAAGTCAGAGAGCCTGGGGCTCAGGTGTGACAGTTAACACTTCACTCTGGACTTGAACCCCTCATCAGTCCCAGACATGGGGGATGGGGACCCAGGCCTTCCTAGAAGGGCAGAACCTGTCTGGGGGAATATGGAGGTAAGAGAACAAAATGTTCCCCCCTCTCCTCACCTAGTCAGCAAATGAAAGCTAAATAAAAGGAGCAAGCAGGTGGGGCTTAGTTTCTGCTCCTCATTTCACCAACAGAAAAGTTAACAAGGTGAGGTGGGTGCTCTGAGGGCTCTCAGAAGACTCTCCACTAACAGTGATCTCTCTGCACTCACATGCACATATCTGGTATTTCAGATTTCACTAAGTTGGTCAAAGGAGGTGTTTTGTAAACAGATGGCCTTCCAAGCCCTTCTCCCCCCACCACCACCCTTTGCAGAGATGCAGAGAAGAGGTCCCTACCTCCTATCCAGGGAGGAGGTCCCTGCCAGTCTATCCAGGATGACCCCTCCTGGCCCTGGAGCTCACCCCAGGCTCCCTCGGGGCCCTTCTCCCCTCTCTGGGCACACTCCTCTCAGCAGACACACCTTCTCCCACCCCAAATCACAAACAGATGACAACCCATCTAAGATCTCCAGCTGCCCTTTATCTTCCTCCTTCCTTTCAAGACAAACTTCTTGTAGAAGTTTGCTCAACAGCGTTTATGATGCTTACTTCAAGGGAAAGGGACAGAAAAGGCACCTTTGAGGAGGAAGAGAAATTTGCCCAGAGATGAGGAAAGGGCCAGCTGGGTGGAGGAACAGTGTGAACAGAGGAATGGAGGCAATAGAGTGCAGGGAGTAGTTGGCGCAGTGGAGACGTGAAGAGGGCCCCCACAAGGGCATGGGGGGCAGGTCACAGGAGGCCTGAATGCCCAGCTGAAAGCGCTTTGCATTTTACATTGTTGATGAGTCTTTTGAGCAAATGACATTTCCTGACCAGCTGCGTTCTTTCAGAGGACTGATTTGGGATAAAAGATGGTTTAGAAAAGGAAGAGACTGTCAAGGAAAAACTGGCAAGAAGGCACAAAATAATGATGAGCATACAGTGTTCCAAATTTAAGTAACATTCGCCAGGATTCACTCTACAGGTTCTCAGGCCTCACATGTGAGATGTCCAGCTGACTTCTGCTGGAATTAGACACATTCAGTTGTTAGTGAAGCACATCCATGTATTCCTGCGGATAGTAATTTTTGTAACTATTCAATAATTCATGCTGGCATTGTTTTCCCTCTTGTGTTCTTAAAAAAAAAAAAAAAGATGCTGTTGACAGCATAAGTGGGAGCAGAAACAAATTAGCCACCAGCTTTGCCACCCTCCCCATCTTGTTGTGCCACAATGGGGGGTGGGGGATGCTAGCTACAGCCGAACACCTGTCTGAAAGTGAAATGTTAGTGGAATACATGCTAAACTTTTTCTTTAATTTATTATTATTGTTAGTGTTATTATTATTACAGCTAAGTTTTTTCAAAGCCAGACCAAGAGCTTCGACCTTAAAAAGAATGTAGAAAAAATTTGTTTTCACTCTATTAAAATGCATTTCAGTGAATGGGTACAGAGTGAATTTTAGCAATTCTGTCTCTTACCCATGCTCCACTCCAGGATGCCCCTGGATTTACAGTGCAATCAGCCCCGCCAAGTGGAGGCAATGGATGCCTCCACTCATTTTGAGTGGACCAGGGCAGGATCCCCGTGGCATGGCCGTTCACTCAAGATGGCGCTGACCCTCTATTCATTAAGGGCCCCACACTGCCAGCCGGTTCTAGGTCTGTTTGGACTGGAAATCTTATAGCCCTGCTGGGCTATTTTTAGGAGCTGCCAGCATTGAGTCAGTCTTCCTGCTGGCGCAGAGTCTCTACTCTTTCCTGCTTGGCTGTCTGAGCTTACTCACATGTTGGAGCAGGGAGCCAGTCTCCCATCTCCCTTGCCCACTCAGCTTTGACCTGCATCCTCTATCACTTTATCCTAACAGGGGCAGGTCACTAGGGATCCACATTTCCTTGCTTCTCTTATTAAAGCCTCCCCACAAGTCATGTTCATTAACTTGGGTGGAGCTGGAGACTTTTCATCTTGCTCATCTTTGCATTAATAGTGCTGCAAGTGCCAACTGCTTTATTGTTTTCAACCAAGTCCAAGTCCAAATATACCCAATGAAAACTAACTACATTTACATAAATTTAAAGAGAATGAGATAGAAGGATTAAACGTTAGCTATAAATTGATACTCATTGTTCATTTTTTTTTTTTAATCACAGAGTCTAGCAGAGTGAATGGCATAAGAAAAGGCACTTAACAAATGCTTAGTGGAGGAAGGAAAGCTCAGGAATAAATGAATAAATTTCAAGGTGTTAAAAGTTCAGCAATTTATCCCTCTTCGGGGTAAAACTTGTAATTTAACACACAGAACTTTAATAAACTGCAGATGGTGGTGCACTTAGGCCTTTGTCCAGGGTGTGGCCAGGGGTGTTTTCAGCAGCTGGGTTGTATTGCAGTTGTTAGGATGATTTCTATGTTAAGTAATTCCAAACTCTACTCAAAGTGACAGATAAATGTGCTCCTCCTATAACAAATCTGTAGAAAGGGCTTCTCTTCACTCTTTGAATAGGGCAGTGTTCTGTAAGCATCCCAATTCAGGTTGATTCTTTATCGGTTATAGCAGTTAAAGAATGTCAGAGCCGGGGGATTTTATAGCTTTAATGCTCTCAGGGTACCAGG